>WNWK01012200.1:0-60722 GCA_009830355.1 Cherax destructor | reverse complement strand
TAGCAGTTCAGTGATAGTATTAGTAGCATATAACCATTGTTGAGTCACGCCTGAGTCATACACTGTTCACGTGATAAACCCGTTAGCCCATGTAAAAGGTCACCCCTTTTGAATGCCCTGAGCCCTGTTTGGGGGCAGATCAGTACCAATGGGGCAGGTAGACAGGTTGACAGGCGTTGGGTCTGAATCCTCCCTTATATCTGACTCCAATACAGTAAGTTACCAACCAAGCTCATCTGTTTATTACCCAATCCATGGGACGAACCCCCACGCCTGTGTTCAAAATGCCACTGTTATCCCTGTGTTACACCACTGTCACTGTTATCACCTGTGTTACACCACTGTCACTGTTATCACCTGTTTTAAACACGCATTACCTTTTCATCATGTTATCACCTGTGTTACACCAGTGCCACTGCTATCACCTGTGTTACACCACTACCACTGCTATCACCTGTGTTACACCACTGTCACTACTATCACCTGTGTTACACCACTGTTATCACCTGTGTTACACCACTGTCACTGCTATCACCTGTGTTACACCACTGTTATCACCTGTGTTACACCATTATCACCTGTGTTACACCAGTGCTATCACCTGTGTTACACCAGTGCTATCACCTGTGTTACACCAGTGATATCACCTGTGTTACACCAGTGCTATCACCTGTGTTACACCAGTGCTATCACCTGTGTTACACCAGTGCTATCACCTGTGTTACACCACTGTTATCACCTGTGATACACCACTGTTATCACCTGTGTACACCACTGTTATCACCTGTGTTACACCACTGTTATCACCTGTGTTACACCACTGCTATCACTGTGTTACACCACTGTTATATCACCTGTGTTACACCACTGTTATCACCTGTTACACCACTGTATCCACCTAGTGTTACACCACTGTTATCACCTGTGTTACACCACTGTTATCACCTGTGTTACACCACTGCTATCACCTGTGTTACACCACTGCTATCACCTGTGTTACACCACTGTTATCACCGTGTTACACCACTGTTATCACTTGTGTTACACCACTGTTATCACCTGTGTTACACTATTATCACCTGTGTTACACCACTGCTATCACCGTGTTCACCACTGTTATCACCTGTGTTCACCATGTTATCACCTTTACTGTTATCACCCGTGTTACACCTGTTTTCACCTGTGTTACACCACTGTTATCACCTGTGATACACCACTGTTATCACCTGTGTTACACCACTGTTATCACCTGTGTTACACCACTGTTATCACCTGTGTTACACCACTGCTATCACTGTGTTACCACCACTGTTATCACCTGTGTTACACCACTGTTATCACCTGTTCACCATTTATCACCTGTGTTACACCACTGTTATCACCTGTTACACCACTGTTATCACCTGTGTTTACACCACTGCTATCACCTGTGTTACACCACTGCTATCACCTGTGTTACACCACTGTTATCACCTGTGTTACACCACTGTTATCACCTGTGTTACACATTATCACCTGTGTTACACCACTGCTATCACCTGTGTTACACCACTGTTATCACCTGTGTTACACCACTGTTATCACCTGTGTTACACCTGTTATCACCTGTGTTACACCACTGTTATCACCTGTGTTACACCACTGTTATCACCTGTGATACACCACTGTTATCACCTGTGTTACACCACTGTTATCACCTGTGTTACACCACTGTTATCACCTGTGTTACACCACTGCTATCACCTGTGTTACACCACTGTTATCACCTGTGTTACACCACTGTTATCACCTGTTACACCACTGTTATCACCTGTGTTACACCACTGTTATCACCTGTGTTACACCACTGTTATCACCTGTGTTACACCACTGCTATCACCTGTGTTACACCACTGCTATCACCTGTGTTACACCACTGTTATCACCTGTGTTACACCACTGTTATCACCTGTGTTACACCACTGTTATCACCTGTGTTACACCACTGTTATCACCTGTGTTACACCACTGTTATCACCTGTGTTACATCCTAAACCCCGAGTTTCTTCAACATCTGACAATGGAAGGTCAGGCTGATACAACCTTACATCTTAACACAGCTACTACAAACAATCTCACTATAACACAGCTACTACAAACAATCTCACTATAACACAGCTACTACAAACAATCTCACTATAACACAGCTACTACAAACAATCTCACTATAACACAGCTACTACAAACAATCTCACTATAACACAGCTACTACAAACAATCTCACTATAACACAGCTACTACAAACAATTTCACTATAACACAGCTACTACAAACAATCTCACTATAACACAGCTACTACAAACAATCTCACTATAACACAGCTACTACAAACAATCTCACTATAACACAGCTACTACAAACAATTTCACTATAACACAGCTACTACAAACAACCTCACTATAACACAGCTACTACAAACAACCTCACTATAACACAGCTACTACAAACAACCTCACTATAACACAGCTACTACAAACAATCTCACTATAACACAGCTACTACAAACAATCTCACTATAACACAGCTACTACAAACAATCTCACTATAACAGTTGATTTATCATAGTCAGAGGAAGGTTGGTATAGACTCAAGACTTCGGTCACCTCGCCATTAATGAAATGATTTACCATTTTGTGAGAGGTTTCCTTGATTGTGTCACTAATAGTTGGATGTTTGGGTGCTCTGTAAGATGTAATGTTAGTGTGTGATCCTGTCTCTGTCCACATACATTACATGTCACTCATATCTCTCTTTAAACAGAACTTTCCGAAAATACTTATAGCCTAGCTTTTGACTCACGCTGGTGTGGGATTCCTCTGTAAGAATCTGCATTTATGGTCATAGTGGTGGCCCATGCTAACCTTTCTATGGTGTATATAAATAAACTTAGATGAATCTTATTAGAGCCAGCTGGCCCAGTGGTTAACGCACTGGCCTGTGAGTTTTACTCCATTTGCCATGGATTCAAACCCCACCCGTCCCGTTATTTGATTAGCCTAGCATTTCTTTAGCAGTAACATTTTATTATGATGGGTGATGGATCTGTTATAACGTCTCTAGTTGTACTGTTCCAGTATCTTCAAATGCGTTTCCTGGGTCTTTTTAAATACGGTTTTCTTAACTTTCATTTATCAATAATTTGTGTCTGGCTTTATACATAACAATGTTGCATTCCAAGGTCACACTTAGAATTATTGAGAATACAAAGTGAGAATTAACCTACACTTGTAACTTGTACACTTGTAACTTGTACACTTGTAACTCTTACACTTGTACACTTGTAACTTGTACACTTGTAACTTGTACACTTGTACACTTGTAACTTGTACACTTGTAACTTCTACACTTGTAACTTCTACACTTGTAACTTCTACACTTGTAACTTGTACACTTGTAACTTGTACACTTGTAACTTCTACACTTGTAACTTCTACACTTGCAACTTGTACACTTGTAACTTCTACACTTGTAACTTGTACACTTGTAACTTCTACACTTGTAACTTCTACACTTGTAACTTGTACACTTGTAACTTGTACACTTGTAACTTGTACACTTGTAACTTGTACACTTGTAACTTCTACACTTGTAACTTCTACACTTGTAACTTGTACACTTGTAACTTGTACACTTGTAACTTGTACACTTGTAACTTCTACACTTGTAACTTGTACACTTGTAATTTCTACACTTGCAACTTGTAACTTCTACACTTAAAACTTCTACACATGTAACTTGTACACTTGTAACTTCTACACTTGTAACTTCTACACTTGTAACTTGTACACTTGTAACTTGTACACTTGTAACTTGTACACTTGTAACTTGTACACTTGTAACTTCTACACTTGTAACTTCTACACTTGTAACTTCTACACTTGTAACTTCTACACTTGTAACTTCTACACTTGTAACTTCTACACTTGTAACTTCTACACTTAAAACTTGTACACTTATAACTTGTACACTTGTAACTTGTACACTTATAACTTGTACACTTGTAACTTGTACACTTGTAACTTGTACACTTGTAACTTGTACACTTGTAACTTGTACACTTGTAACTTCTACACTTGTAACTTGTACACTTGTAACTTGTACACTTGTAACTTCTACACTTGTAACTTGTACACTTGTAACTTGTACACTTGTAACTTGTACACTTGTAACTTGTACACTTGTAACTTCTACACTTGTAACTTGTACACTTGTAACTTCTACACATGTAACTTCTACACTTGTAACTTGTACACTTGTAACTTGTACACTTGTAACTTCTACACTTGTAACTTGTACACTTGTAACTTCTACACTTGTAACTTGTACACTTGTAACTTCTACACTTGTAACTTGTAACTTCTACACTTGTAACTTGTACACTTGTAACTTGTACACTTGTAACTTCTACACTTGTAACTTGTACACTTGTAATTTCTACACTTGCAACTTGTAACTTCTACACTTAAAACTTCTACACTTGTAACTTGTACACTTGTAACTTCTACACTTGTAACTTCTACACTTGTAACTTCTACACTTAAAACTTCTACACTTGTAACTTCTACACTTAAAACTTCTACACTTGTAACTTGTACACTTGTAACTTGTACACTTGTAACTTCTACACTTGTAACTTGTACACTTGTAACTTCTACACTTGTAACTTCTACACTTGTAACTTCTACACTTGTAACTTCTACACTTGTAACTTCTACACTTGTAACTTGTACACTTGTAACTTCTACACTTGTAACTTGTACACTTGTAACTTGTACACTTGTAACTTCTGCACTTGTAACTTGTACACTTGTAACTTGTACACTTGTAACTTCTACACTTGTAACTTGTACACTTGTAACTTCTACACTTGTAACTTCTACACTTGTAACTTCTACACTTGTAACTTCTACAAGCTTATCAGCAATGAGTATGGCAAACAGTTCTATTTATAAAAGAAAACTCAGTTTTTAGCTCTATATTCAACAGGCATAACCGTCAAACTTGTTTACGATAACAGGACTATAATGTACATGCGACGTAGTTAGGTTACAATGAACAAGTACCTACTGACCTCCCCGGCATTGATGACGTATATAGCGCTGCGTCGGTGTGTCTTTTCGAGTATTTTGTGGAAGACAATATTATCACCTGTGTTGTGTCTTCCTTCAGTAGTTTACAGATGTACTGTTGTAGTCACAGGAAAGCGCTGAACCCATGTGAGTTATACCTTGATATGCCTTTAATGAGTTTCGAGAGTCTCACTACTCTCAGAGCCCGGCCATGGGCCAGGTTCGTCTGGTGCTTGCCTGATCAACCAGACTGTTGCTGCTGGAGGCCTGCTGCCTCACATATTCATGACAGTGGGAATGGAAGGTAATCAGGTTTGATGGGAAAAAAGTAAGAGTATCTTCTATTCAAGAGCCCTTCACCAGAATCAAGCTTCACCCCCCTATCCTTGAGGGCCAAGAGATGTAGCTCTCATAGTCTTACCTCCCGACTCAGTCGTCACAGTTCTGGTACTAGCATAGTGGCAGCCAACAAACCTTCAGCTCGAGGTGAAACCTCGTCAACTTTCTGCATGTTTTTGGTGAACTGTTCCAGCTGCGGTATTGTGACCTTTTTTTTTATTCTTTATAGATGCGTCCTGTCACACTAGTTCGTGTCTCACTTTAATAAGCAAGAGCGCCACTAACAGCCTAGTATGTCACTATTAAACCTTGGGTAGATAGGTTCTTGTCAGGCTTTTTTCTACGTCTTTATATACATTTTCCAAAGCAATTAACCATTTGAGTTATGAATGAAGTTTTTTTAGTGATCTAAATATTCTCCTTGAAGTGGACTGGATGAACATTGGAGCACCATGTCATCCTTGGTGAAGGTGGGACTGGGGGGGATGTATAGTGGTGGGGAGGCACCATGGTCACTGCCACTTGGTGGGGGAGGCACCATGGTCACTGCCACTTGGTGGGGGAGGCACCATGGTCACTGCCACTTGGTGGGGGAGGCACCATGGTCACTGCCACTTGGTGGGGGAGGCACCATGGTCACTGCCACTTGGTGGGGAGGCACCATGGTCACTGCCACTTGGTGGGGGAGGCACCATGGTCACTGCCACTTGGTGGGGGTGGCACCATGGTCACTGCCACTTAGTGGGGGAGGCACCATGGTCACTGCCACTTGGGTGGGGGAGGCACCATGGTCACTGCCACTTAGTGGGGGAGGCACCATGGTCACTGCCACTTGGTGGGGGAGGCACCATGGTCACTGCCACTTGGTGGGGGAGGCACCATGGTCACTGCCACTTAGTGGGGGAGGCACCATGGTCACTGCCACTTACATGCTATAACAAACATCGGAAAAGGTCTAGCTGTGACGTGGATAATGATGTAGAATTAGTGTGGCTGTGATGATGTTTTTTTGTGTGTACAGAATAATACAAGGTTTGCTTGGTGGTCACCTTGGGTTGTGTTGTGGCTGCCTCTCAAAATACTCATGTTTACACCGTCTTTGATCATCGTTTATGTCATTAATTCAAACTCATGCCTTTAAAATTTTCACCTTTAAGCAAGCTATGTGCGTGTGTACTCACCTATTTGTGGTTGCAGGGGTCGAATCACAGCTCCTGGCCCCCTCATCTGCTGGTCGCTACTAGGACCACTCTCTCGCTGCTCCGTGAGCTTTATCGTATCGTTTCTTAAAGCTATGTATGGATCCTGGCTCCACTACATCACTCTCCAGACTATTCAACTTCCTGACAACTCTATGACTGAAGAAATACTTCCTAACATCCCTGTGACTCATCTGAGTCTTCAACTTCCAACTGTGACCCCTTGTTGCTGTGTCCCATCTCTGGAATATCCTGTCTCTGTTCACCTTGCCGATTCCTCTCAGTATTCTATATGTCGTTATCATGTCCCCCCTGTCCTCCAGTGTCGTCAGGTCGAGTTCCCTTAATTAAAACCTAAGTGCGTGTGCATGTACGTTCATGTGTGTGTGTTAGTTACCATTTTGTCCTAGACACATGTCGATTAGACACTAGGCCTCTTGTATGTGTGTGTGTGTGTATGTGTGTGTGTATGTGTGTGTGTGTGTATGTGTGTGTGTGTGTGTGTGTATGTGTGTGTGTGTGTGTGTAAGGAAACACTTCGAAAGGCTCTGGTGGTCTGGTGGCTAAAGCTCTCGCTTCACACGGCGAGGGCCTGGGTTCGATTCCCAGCCAGGGTAGAAACATTGGGCGTGTTTCTTTACACCTGTTGTCTATGTTCCCCATCAGTAAAATGGGTACCTGGGTATTAGTCGACTGGTGTGGGTCGCATCCTGGGACACTGACCTAATTTGCTCGAAATGCTCAGCATAACAAGCGGCTTTCTATATAGTCTGTATACCATGTACATGTACTTGTAGTAAATAAAGATATTATATATTATTATATTATATTATTATATAAATGTTTCGGCCCCGCCGGGAATTGAACCCGTGAAGGGAGAGCTTTAGCCACCATGCCATCGGGGCGTGTATGTGTGTGTGTGCGTGCAAGCGTGTGCGTGCTCGCGTGCGTGCGTGTGCGTGCGTGTGCGTGCGTGCGTGCGCGCACGCCTAGCTGTGAGTGAGAGTCGAGCTGGAAAGTTGCTGCCGTTACTTAGTCTGGCTGTGGCTGCCGTGCGGTTGGGATGCGCCGCCTCGCTCTCTGTCAATATTCTGTGTTGCTTCCCCTTCCTCACTAATATTTCTCATCAGTTCGAAAGTGTTGGTGGTGGAGAGCTGTACCCTGATGGGAGGAGGTGGTGGGGCGAGACGTGTGTCTTGTGCTGGTCTCAAGGTGTGTCTTGAAGATCGTTGACATTACTGTGGGTGAGGCGTAGGTGGAACCTCTCCCAGCCACCGCTGTTTAAACCTTGTAATATAATGTGCAGGTCAGAGTGAACCTCCCTGGTTCACCCCTCGTCACTAGCCTCGCCTAGTTAACATTTACCACGCCCAAACTGGCTCTTAACCATCCCCTTCTGGCTGGCAAGGAAATAATGGAGTGATCCTGCAGCCTAGGCTGGAATTCCTGACATGTGCCAAGTGTGTTGTGTCGTGCAGGTGTTGCAGGTGTTGAGCTCTCCGTGCAGCGTGTGATAACCTGTACCTGTCTGTGTAGACTGCTGCTGCTGGTGGTGCTGCTGGTGGTGCTGCTGGGGTGACACTTGGGTGGAGGCTGCCATCTCATCACGGATGCTCAGTGTTTGACGTGGTGTCTGGTGCATCTACAGTAGCTGGTGTAGGACACTACCTGGTGTAGGACGCAGCTGGTGTACGACACAGTAGCTGGTGTACGACACAGTAGCTGGTGTACGACACAGTAGCTGGTGTACGACACAGTAGCTGGTGTACGACACAGTAGCTGGTGTACGACACAGTAGCTGGTGTAGGACACAGTAGCTGGTGTAGGATACAGTAGCTGGTGTAGGACACAGTAGCTGGTGTAGGACACAGTAGCTGGTGTAGGACACAGTAGCTGGTGTAGGACACAGTAGCTGGTGTAGGACACAGTAGCTGGTGTACGACACAGTAGCTGGTGTACGACACAGTAGCTGGTGTACGACACAGTAGCTGGTGTACGACACATAGCTGGTGTACGACACAGTAACTGGTGTACGACACAGTAGCTGTGTACGACACAGTAGCTGGTGTACGACACAGTAGCTGGTGTACGACACAGTAGCTGGTGTACACTAGCTGGTGTACGACACAGTAACTGGTGTACGACACAGTAGCTTTTGTACGACACAGTAGCTGGTGTACGACACAGTAGCTGGTGTACGACACAGTAGCTGGTGTACGACACAGTAGCTGGTGTACGACACAGTAGCTGGTGTAGGACACAGTAGCTGGTGTACGACACAGTAGCTGGTGTACGACACAGTAGCTGGTGTACGACACAGTAGCTGGTGTACGACACAGTAGCTGGTGTACGACACAGTAGCTGGTGTACGACACAGTAGCTGGTGTACGACACAGTAGCTGGTGTACGACACAGTAGCTGGTGTACGACACAGTAGCTGGTGTACGACACAGTAGCTGGTGTACGACACAGTAGCTGGTGTACGACACAGTAGCTGGTGTACGACACAGTAGCTGGTGTACGACACAGTAGCTGGTGTACGACACAGTAGCTGGTGTACGACACCTTGCCTTGTGCAGGAGACCAAACACACACGTCAGGAATGACCTCCACTACGTAACCTTGATGAGGCTGCAGTTGACTGGTGTTCAAGATTGCCAGTCAACATAACATTACTGTTTGTTGTGTTGGTGGAGCCTATACTCCCCCCCCCACACCAGCATTGCATGTGGTGTAGCGACCAGTGAAGAGGCGGGGGCCAGGAGCTGTGAATCGACCCCTGCAACCACAACTAAGTGAGTACACATCCTGCCCAGTACCTGCCACCAGTGCCACAACACGTGACCCAGTCTTCCATACACAACTCAGCTGTAGTGAAACACGTGTGTGGAGGGTCCCAGACTTCGGTGCTACACGTGTGTCTGGAGGGTCCCAGACCTCCGCTGTAGTGCTACACGTGTGTGTGGAGGGTCCCAGACCTCCGCTGTAGTCCTACACGTGTGTGTGGAGGGTCCCAGACCTCCGCTGCAGTGCTACACGTGTGTGTGGAGGGTCCCAGACCTCCGCTGCAGTGCTACACGTGTGTGTGGAGGGTCCCAGACCCCAGCTGTAGGCCCACCCGGTGGACAGTTGGCCTGGAGAGGGCCTTGAAGTGGAGTGGTTGGTCTAAGTAGCACCACAGTGGCACAGGTGAAGGTAGAAGCCGCCTCCACCACCACCATGATGGCCGGTGGGCGTGTGGGCGGCCGCAGGAGGGTGGGGGTCACCAAGGAACCTCCTACCACTAACTGTGTATCTTCAAGACAATACTCACTACACGACTTTGACATCGTCAAGACCATCGGTGAGTACTTCCCCTGTTCTTGATAGTTTTTTCTAGAGTATTTAAACTATTGCTTCTGCAACGAGGTCGTTGTCAGCTGCTGTTGCTGCACCAATGAATACAAAGGTAACTCATGGGTAAGCGCACCTGTGTCCTGCAAAATTTGGAACTCATTTTTACTCTAGAGTCATTTGGTTAAGTTATGCAATACACTTGCCAATAATGTGGTATTTATGGCTACTACGAAACTTAGGTTTCTCTCGTCATGATCTTTATCAAGCCATATTATCTTGAGCGAAATGTAGCCACGATCAATTTATTATTATTTGCAAGTGTCCATTTACCTAACATTGTCTGTAGATGTACAAATAATCATCGAGTTAAATGTCGGGTGTTTTGGACTTTAACGGTTACATAAGAACATAAGAAGTTGCCTTTTAATTCATAATTTATTTTTACCTAGTGTGATAATTTATGTTGTGCTCGTTGGTTTGAATTATTTTTATTGTTATATAACATAGTTTTGGCTTGCGAGCGTTACCTGTGTGATATTTAAACTTTTTATTCTGAAAAGTCTGGTGACCTTACCTACCTGCCTGCCTGCCTGCCTACCTACCTACCTACCTACCTACCTACCTACCTACCTACCTACCTACCTACCTACCACTCCTACCTCCTCCTACCTCCTACCTACCTACCTCCACCTACCACCTACCTCCTCCTCCACCTACCACCTACCTCCTACCTACCTGCCTGCCCTGCCCCTCCACACTCCGCCGCCTACCCCCCCCCCGCACCCACCACCGCCTGCCCCCCGCCGCCTCACCTCCCCCTACACCGCCTGCCCCCCACCCACCGCCCCCGCTGCCTACCACCCTACCTGCCTCACCTCCACTACCACTACCTGCACCTACCCCACTACCACTCTCCACCCACCTGCCACCTCACCCACCTCCTACCCTACCTACCTACCTACCTACCTACCTACCTGGAAACGTTTTGTGACTTCTACATCTTTTCCTTTTTCTTCTGAAAAAATAAAATAATGCAAAATAACTAATCTTTTCAAAATCAATAATAACCAGACTATGCAAAATAATTAATCTTGGTTAGTAAAAATACGAAGCCAAGACAATAAAAGTGTTCATAAAAAGTAATATATTGCAAGGCCTCAAGTAGAAATGTGTAAGGGAAATGCCATGTTTATATGATAATTCAATTCTTGGTAACACTTAAGTTATGCGACGCAGGTCTGTTCTCCTTATTACACAATACATTACTGAAAGAGTGACAAAGGTTTATAATACATTACTGAAAGAGTGACAAAGGTTTATAATACATTACTGAAAGAGTGACAAAGGTTTATAATACATTACTGAAAGAGTGACAAAGGTTTATAATACATTACTGAAAGAGTGACAAAGGTTTATAATACATTACTGAAAGAGTGACAAAGGTTTATAATACATTACTGAAAGAGTGACAAAGGTTTATAATACATTACTGAAAGAGTGACAAAGGTTTATAATACATTACTGAGAGAGTGACAAAGGTTTATTTCCAGTATCAACAATTATTCCTACGTATATAAAGACCATTGAATTTCCTTTTTTAATTTTCGATCTAAATTGGGTGGAAATTTACCCCTTGGCAAAATTTTCTGACTTAACAGCACATGATTTATGGTATAAGGAATTGTAATACAGTGGAACCCCGGTTAACGAACACCCTGGAAATCGTGCAATTATGTAAGTATAATATTGTAAGTGCTTATGGAAGTGTATTTTTGGGGGTCTGAAATAGACTAACCTAAATGACATTTTTTCTTAAGGAAGTAAATTCGTTCGGTAATGGCACTTGAGCAGGCTTCTGCAATTATTTTTTTTCGTTAACCGGGGTTCCACTGTATAACAGTAAATGGTATTGACATTATTTAGATAAAGGATAATAATTACGGTAGTGAATTCCTCTGTTAGGAACTTATTGTTTAAAACACTACTAAATCATACATTCATACAGTACAGGCATTCAGCGGTAAAACTAATAATGAGTTTAACCAAGAATAAACCAAGACAGCCATTGTAGTTCTGTTTAAGATTTGATGTTTGACGCCACAATGTTTTGTTCCAGATATGATAAATATGTTTAACTTATTCTACAGATTACAAATGACCTCAAAAATTTATCGGAGTATTGCAAATAAAAAACAAACAACTATATTCTCAGTACGCATGTGACAGGTTTAGAACATTTTAATGTAAATACAAAGAAAACGTACTATAAATTGAGAATCTAGTTACCGTTAACTCTTGTGGCAAGGTAAAATATACTATAGTAGAGTCTAGTATATTTTTATCTTGCTACAAGAGTTAACGGTAACCATTGAACTAGACAATTGGCAGTATAGTTTAAAGTTGGAACAATTTAGAATTGAAAAATAATATATTGGAAAGTATTCGTTTGGTAGTGTAGTGGTAGACGAGTTGAACAAACTGTCAAGTCTCGCTATTACATAAAAGCTTTGGACAGTTTACCATGGGCCGGACAGATACACGAGGGAAAATGAGTGTAAATTGGATCTGGTTTGCGTATATTTACTTAATATTGTCTGTAGGATTAGCATGAATAAATCCACCTCCTTCAGCAGACTTTTGAGACCAATCTGTCGATTTGGGATCATTCACGCTCGCGCGCGCGCGCACACACACACACACACACACACACACACACACACACACACACACACACACACACACACACACACACACACACACACACACACTGTACACCGTGTACGTCAGGCCCATACTAGAGTATGCAGCACCAGTCTGTAACCCACACCTGGTCAAGCATGTCAAAAAATTAGAGAAAGTGCAAAGGTTTGCGACAAGGCTAGTTCCACAACTCAGGGGACTGCCCTATGGAGAAAGGTTGAGGGAAATAGGACTAACAACAATGGAGGACAGAAGGGTTAGAGGAGACATGATAACGACATACAAAATACTGCAGGGAATCGACAAGGTAGATAGTGACAGGATGTTCCAGAGAGGGAACACAGAAACAAGGGGACACAACTGGAAGCTGAAGACTCAGATGAGTCGAAGGGATGTTAGGAAGCAATTCTTCAGCCATAGAGTAGTTAGGAAGTGGAATAGTCTGGGACAACTTTTATGGCAAACATGATATGTATGCAAGGGATGGGGTACATCTCTCTGGGACAGGGGTGGAAGCACTTGCCAACTCGATCGAGAGGGCCATTGCTGACATGCCTAGAATTTTAAACTGATAGAAGATAGAGGTATGGGTGTGTGTGGGAAACAGTCAGTTTGCAACACTAGGGCTGAAAACAGTAAGTGTATAAAAGAAATTCATCATAAAGTTATAAATAAAGACAATGGATCAGGTCAGCAAACAAAGGGAGACAGCAGAGGGAAACAAGAGACTAGCTCTCTTAAGGTTTACTATACTAATAGAAGGAGTGTAAGAAATAAGATAGATGAGTTAAGATTAATTGCAAGTGCAGGAAACATAGATATTATTGCTATAACAGAGACCTGGCTCAATCTGAAAGATAGAGTTGCCTTCTGAATGTCACATACAAGGCTATAAATTATTCCACACTGATAGGGTCAACAGGAAGGGTGGTGGAGTAGCGATGTATGTCAGAGACAATTTAAATTGTTGTGTTAGACAAGATATAAAATTAGAAGCGTCAGCCACTGAATCTGTTTGGTTACAGCTTCTTGAGGGCCGTGTAAAACTTATCTTGGGTGTGATTTACAGGCCCCCAAATCTTGATAGGGAGTGCAGTAAACTTCTATGGGATGAAATTCGTAAGGCATCTACATATTAAAATGTTGTGCTAATGGGAGATTTCAACTTTAGACAAATTGACTGGAGCAATTTGACAGGAAATTTAGAGTCAAGTGACTTTCTTGATACGATTCAGGATTGTTTTTTGAAACAGTTGGTGACAGAACCAACTAGAGGAAATAACCTGCTAGACTTGGTTCTTGCCAGCAGGGAATCGCTAATTAATGATCTTGAGGTTAATGATGAGCTTGGGGAAAGTGATCACAAATCACTCAGTTTTAATATATCATGGAATTACCCTAATAATGGCAATCAAGTCTCTGTCCCTGACTTCCGCCTGGCTGATTTCATAGGACTGAAAAATTACCTGGGTGGGCTGAACTGGAATGACCTGACAGTGGGTCAGGTAGGTGGTGATTGCCAATATGACATTTTCCAGAGAATAGTTCTAGCTGCTCAGACAACTTATTTTCCTAATAGGGAAATCAGATCAAACAAAAATGATCCTAAATGGATGAACAATAGATTAAAACATCTCATTGGTCAAAAGAGAGGCATATATAGGCGAATCAAAAGAGGAGAGGGGCAATTAAGTAATCAATATATTCAGTTAAAGAGAGAAATACAAAAGGGAATAAGAAAAGCAAAAAGAGACTATGAGGTTAAAGTTGCAAGAAAATCGAAAACTAACCCAAAAGGATTTTTTTCAGGTATACAGAAGTAAGATTAGGGACAAGATAGGCCCACTCAAAAGTTACTCAGGTCAGCTCACCGTCAGTGATAAGGAAATGTGTAGAATTTTTAACACTTACTTCCTCTCAGTTTTTACACAGGAAGATACTAGCGATATTCCAGAAATAATAAATTATGTAGAACAGGACGATAGTAAACTATGCACGATTAGGGTCACAAGTGACATGGTCCTTAGGCAAATAGATAAATTAAAACCTAACAAATCCCCAGGCCCTGATGAACTGTATGCAAGGGTTCTAAAGGAATGTAAAGAGGAGCTTAGCAAACCTATGGCTAATCTTTTCAACATATCACTGCAAACTGGCATGGTGCCAGATAAGTGGAAAATTGCAAATGTAATACCTTTTTTCAAAGCAGGAGACAGGTCCTTAGCTTCGAACTATAGACCAATAAGCCTAACCTCCATAGTGGGAAAATTTATGGAATCAATAATTGCCGAGGCAATTCGCAGCCATCTTGAAAAGCATAAATTAATCAACGAATCTCAGCACGGTTTTACAAAAGGGCATTCCTGCCTTACAAATTTAATAACTTTTTTCACTAAGGTATTTGAGGAGGTAGATCATGGTAATGAATATGATATTGTGTATATGGACTTCAGTAAGGCTTTTGATAGAGTCCCACATCAGAGACTATTGAGGAAAATTAAGGCACACGGAATAGGAGGAGAATTTTTTTCCTGGATAGAGGCATGGTTGACAAATAGGCAGCAGAGAGTTTGCATAAATGGGGAGAAATCAGAGTGGGGAAGTGTCACAAGCCGTGTTCCACAGGGGTCAGTATTGGGCCCCTTGTTGTTCACAATCTACATAAACGACATAGATGAGGGAATAAATAGCGACATAAGCAAGTTTGCCGCCGATGACACCAAAATAGGCCGTCCAATTCATTCAAATGAGGACATTAGAGCACTCCAGGAAGATTTGAATAGACTGATGCAGTGGTCGGAGAAGTGGCAGATGCAGTTTAATATAGATAAATGCAAAGTTCTAAATATTGGACAGGACAATAACCATGCCACATATAAACTAAATAATGTAGATCTTAATACTACGGATTGCGAAAAGGATTTTAGGAGTTCTGGTTAGCAGTAATCTAAAACCAAGACAGCAGTGCATAAGTGTTCGCAATAAAGCGAACAGAATCCTTGGCTTCATATCAAGAAGCATAAATAATAGGAGTCCTCAGGTTGTTCTTCAACTCTATATATCCTTGGTTAGGCCTCATCTAGATTATGCTGCACAGTTTTGGTCACCGTATTACAGAATGGATATAAATGCTCTGGAAAACGTACAAAGGAGGATGACTAAGTTGATTCCATGTATCAGAAATCTTCCCTATGAGGATAGACAGAGGGCCCTGAATCTGCACTCTCTAGAAAGGCGTAGAATTAGGGGGATTATGATTGAGGTGTATAAATGGAAAACAGGAATAAATAAAGGGGATGTAAATAGTGTGCTAAAAATATCTAGTATTGACAGGACTCGCAGCAATGGCTTTAAGTTGGATAAATTCAGATTCAGGAAGGATATAGGAAAGCATTGGTTTGGTAATAGAGTTGTCGATGAGTGGAACAAACTCCCGAGTACAGTTATAGAGGCTAAAACGTTGTGTAGTTTTAAAAATAGGCTAGATAAATACATGAGTGGGTGCGGGTGGGTGTGAGTTGGTCCTGACTAGCTTGTGCTACTAGGTCAGATGCCGTGCTCCTTCCTTAAGTGAATGTAACCTGACCTGGCTGGGTCAGGGCATTGGCTTAAGCCGGTGGGAGACTTGGATCTGCCTCGCATGGGCCAGTAGGCCTGCTGCAGTGTTCCTTCTTTCTTATGTTCTTATGAACGATGTAGTGGAGGCGGGAACCATACATAGTTTTAAGACAAGGTATGATAAAGCTCATGGAGCAGGGAGAGCAGAGACCCAGTAGCGGACAGCGAAGAGGCGGGGCCAGGAGCTGTGTCTCAACCCCTGCAACCACAATTAGGTGAGTACACACACACACATCAACGACAGCCAGCACGGGTTCAGGGACGGGTAATCCTGTCACAAACCTACTGGAGTTCTATGACAGGGTGACAGCAGTAAGACAAGAGACAGAGGGGTGGGTAGACTGCATTTTCTTGGACTGTAAGAAGGCATTTGACACTGTTCCACACACAAGATTAGTGCAAAAGCTGGAGGACCAGGCAGGGATAACAGGGAAGGCACTACAATAGATCAGGGAATACCTGTCAGGAAGACAGCAGCGAGTCATGGTGCGTGGCGAGGTGTCAGAGTGGGCGCCAATGACGAGTGGGGTTCCACAGGGGTCAGTCCTAGGACCGGTGCTGTTTCTGGT
Organism: Cherax destructor; assembly: GCA_009830355.1. Lineage (NCBI taxonomy): Eukaryota > Metazoa > Arthropoda > Malacostraca > Decapoda > Parastacidae > Cherax > Cherax destructor. The sequence goes on along the minus strand of WNWK01012200.1, from coordinate 43,853 downwards.
ATTTGTGAACGACATGACGGAAGGAATAGACTCCGAAGTGTCCCTGTTTGCAGATGATGTGAAGTTGATGAGAATTCAATCGGACGAGGACCAGGCAGAACTACAAAGAGATCTTGACAGGCTGCAAGCCTGGTCCAGCAACTGGCTTCTGGAGTTCAACCCCACCAAATGCAAAGTCATGAAGATTGGGAAGGGCAAAGAAGACCGCAGACAGAGTACAGTCTAGGGGACCAGAGACTACAAACCTCAATCAAGGAAAAAGATCTTGGGGTGAGTATAACACCGGGCACATCTCCTGAGGCGCACATCAACCAAATAACTGCTGCAGCATACGGGCGCCTAGCAAACCTAAGAATAGCATTCCGACATCTCGATAAGGAATCGTTCAGGACCCTGTACACCGTGTATGTAAGGCCTATATTGGAGTATGTAGTAAAAGTTTGGAACCCACACTTAGGCAAGAATGTAAGGAAATTAGAGAAAGTACAAAGGTTTGCAACAAGACTAGTCTCAGAGCTAAGGGGTATGTCCTACGAGGAGAGGTTAAGGGAAATCGACCTGACGACACTGGAGGACAGAAGAGATAGGGGGGACATGATAACGACATATAAAATACTGAGAGGAATTGAAAAGGTGGACAGAGACAGGATGTTCCAGAGATGGGACACAGCAACAAGGGGACACAGTTGGAAGTTGAAAACTCAAATGAATCACAGAGATGTTAGGAAGTATTTCTTCAGTCACAGAGTTGTCAGGAAGTGGAATAGTCTGGGAAGTGATGTAATGGGGGAAGGATCCATACATAGCTTTAAGAAGAGGTATGATAAAGCTCATGGAACAGGAAGAGTGATCTATTAGTGACCATTGAAGAGGCAGGGCCAGGAGCTGTGAATCGACCTCTGCAACCACAACTAGGTGAATACACATACATTTTGTATATATATATATATATATTATTGTAACCACGAACGAGTGTTATTGCTGCTGGTTGGCTAGTACACCAAACAGGGATGAGAATGAAATTAGCTTGAAAGCTCCCACACTACCGTATGTCCTCGGACCAAGAGTGACACACCTAGCGTCGCTGGGTGCTTGGTTCTTGTAGGATTGGGTAGTCCTGTGTTTTAAGGCGTCATGTGGTTCTATCTCACAATGACGGGCCAGTACAACATGGGTTCGAACCCTGGCTAGCACAGTGTTGCTTTATATATATATATATATATATATATATATATATATATATATATATATATATATATATATACATACATACATACATACATACATACATACATACATACATACATACATACATACATACATACGGGAAGCTGAAGACTCAGATGAGTCAAAGTGATGTTAGGAAGCATTTCTTCAGCCATAGAGTAGTCAGGAAGTGGAATAGTCTAGCGAACGATGTAGTGGAGGCGGGAACCATACATAGTTTTAAGATAAGGTATGATAAAGCTCATGAAGCAGGGAGAGCAGAGACCCAGTAGCGGACAGCGAAGAGGCGGGGCCAGGAGCTGAGTCTCGACCCCTGCAACCACAATTAGGTGAGTACATACACATGCAGAACAACCACTGTGAAAAAATTGTGAAATTCCAAGCGCTTTCGTGATTTCTCACATTACCTCACTCATAAGAACATAAGAAAAAAGGAACACTGCAGCAAGCCTACTGGCCTATGCGAGGCAAGTCCAAGTCTCCCACCGGCTTAAGCCAATGCCCCGACCCAGCCAGGTCAGGTTACATTCACTTAAGGGAGGAGCACGGCATCTGACCTAGTAGCACAAACTAGTCAGGACCAACTCACACCCACCCACACCCACTCATGTATTTATCCAACCTATTTTTAAAACTACACAACGTTTTAGCTTCTATGACGGTACTCGAGAGTTTGTTCCACTCATCCACAACTCTATTACCAAACCAATGCTTTCCTATATCCTTCCTGAATCTGAATTTATCCAACTTAAAGCCATTGCTGCGAGTCCTGTCAATACTAGATATTTTTAGCACACTATTTACATCCCCTTTATTCCTGTTTTCCATTTATACACCTCAATCATATCCCCCCTAATTCTACGCCTTTCTAGAGAGTGCAGATTCAGGGCCCTCAGTCTATCTTCATAGGGAAGATTTCTGATACATGGGATCAACTTTGTCATCCTCCTCTGTACGTTTTCCAGAGCATTTATATCCATTGTGTAATACGGTGACCAAAACTGTGCAGCATAATCTAGATGAGGCCTAACCAAGGATATATAGAGTTGAAGAACAACCTGAGAACTCCTATTATTTATGCTTCTTGATATGAAGCCAAGGATTCTGTTCGCTTTATTGCGAACACTTATGCACTGCTGTCTTGGTTTCAGATTACTGCTAACCAGAACTCCTAAATCCTTTTCGCAATTCGTGATTTTAATTGGGTATGATAGTATCTATTCGTTTTTTTTCATGCTTGTAGTGTTTATTGTTTGTTAGTTTTAGCCTTGTTTTTGTGTTATATATTTTTACTGCCAAGAGTGCTGAATGATTTTAGAGTGTAGACTAGACGGTCAAAGCGCTGTTCTAATTTCAAAACTAACAAAGTCGCTTGGTTGTGTTGGTGAGGTAGAGGAGTACCTTGTGCCTCTTCATTAGTCTCTCACTGATTTTGGGGCACGTTCATATGTACATTTGAAATAGTGTTAACTGACCTGGAGTACAGTGTTAACTGACCTGGAGTACAGTGTTAACTGACCTGGAGTACAGTGTTAACTGACCTGGAGTACAGTGTTAACTGACCTGGAGTACTCCTAGTTATGGTTGAGGGAGCTGCCTTTGCCTCTGACTACCCGACCACTTACTAACTACTTCACCTCGTGGATTGTATTTACCTCTCATAGCTGTGCACAAGCTCTACTTCTACCACACATGTGCACCTCCAATATGTAATCATCCAATACGTAATCATCCAATACGTAATCATCCAATACGTAATCATCCAATACGTAATCATCCAATACGTAATCATCAGAGTGAAGAACTTTCTAACATCCTGTGATTCGTTTGCGTCTTTAATTACTGTAATACGTGTTCGTATTATTGTAATCTTGATTAATTAGACACATATGCAACACTTGGGTATCTTTATTGAGGAAACGTTTCGCCACACAGTGGCTTCATCAGTCCATACAAAGGAGAATCGTGAAGAACAGGAGGAGTTTGAGGTGGTCAGTCCCTCAACCTTGAGTCGATGTTGTCAGTCCATCAATCTTGAACAGAATACAGTATATGTGCTAGGAAGAAGCTTATATACCGTAGGCAGGAGAGGTGTCACATTTGTACAAGAGTGGTATACAATACCGACATTTGTCCAATGTGAAAGTAGATCGTGCCCAAGAGTTGGGCAAGTGAAGAATTCAATGTATTAAGATCCCAAGATGTTGCTGTGTCAGACAGGATGTAAATGAATGGTTCAGAGAACCGACAAGTTGATAAATTAGACACATATGCAACACTTGGGTATCTTTATTGAAGATACCCAAGTGTTGCATATGTGTCTAATTTATCAACTTGTCGGTTCTCTGAACCATTTATTGTAATCTTGTTACCTTCGTGACTAAGCCATAGCACTGGCAGCTCTGGTACCTGTAGGTTACCTGTAGTCACTTCAGGTGGTCACCGCCTCCCCGACCCGGTCCCAGACCTCCCCCCTTTCTCTTTTTTTTTTTACACAAGGATTTTACTGGCTTAGGTTAAGAGTTCCTACCTTTATTTACAAGCTGAGAGCTGTTATGTACCTCAGGTTTCTCTCCCTCCCCTCATGACTTCTCTATCTCTACCCCGCTATCTCTTTCTCTCTCGCCCTCTCTTTTCTTTCCCTGACACCCTTTCTTTCCTTGCCCACTGTCTCCCTCGCCCCCGCCCACTGTTTCCTGTCCTCTTTCCCCAGCCCACCTCTCCTGCCCCGTCTCTCTCCCCCTGAATGTCTACCGCCCAGTCTCTCGCTCTCCTCCCCCTGTCCTCTGCTTACTCCTCCCTAGCCCCTTCTCTTCCCTGGTCCCCCTCTATCCACCATCTCCTCCTCAGGTATGAAGGCAGCAGCAGCAGCAGCAAGCAGCAGCAGCAGCAGCAGCAGGTGGCCGCGGTGACATGACTGGCAAACTCTTCCTTACAATACCAAGTTTTTTCTACATTTCACCTGGTGTGTTTGTGCCGCTACAACAAGCACTCCGTTAAAACAATATTTTAGACTAGATTACTTTTATGTTAATTAACGGAATTTCTATACTGAGGGGCTTATGAGCGGCTAGAATAAGAGAACAAGTGGAATAAGAGACTTCTTTTGAAGCAGTTTTATTATTATTATTATTACTATATTTGGGGGGATGAGGGAATTTTAAGGAGCTGAAGCCCCTCCAAGCCCTCCCCTCTCTTAGCGCCGTACCTGGAGTCTACCTGGAGGGTATTCTGGGGATCAACGCCCCCGCGGCCCGGTTCACGACCAGGCCTCACTCTGGATCAGAGCCTGATCAACCAGGCTGTTACTGCTGGCTGCATGTAGTCCAACGTACGAACTACAGCTCGGCTGATCCGGCACTGACTATGTATCTGTCCAGCTCCCTCTTGAAGACAACCAGGGTCTTATTGGTAATTCCCCTTATGGCTGGTGGGAGGCTGTTGAACAGTCTTGGGCCCCGGACACTTATTGTGTTTTCTCTTAGTGTACCAGTGGCACCCCTACTTTTCACTGGGGGTACGTTGCACCGTCTGCCAAGTCTTTTGCTTTCGTAGGGAGTGATTTCTAAAATCTGCATGAGAGTGCCATCACTAATTAACTTGTGGGTTACCTGTAGTCGCCTTCGGAGCCCCCGCAGTCCGGTCCCAGACCAGTCCTGGTTGCTGGCCTGATAATCAAGCTGTTAGTGCCCACCGTCCGCAGTCCAACATGCACCGCAACCCGGTTCCTTTACACTTATTGAATTTTCTCTGTGTTCTCATTGTTCCCTTGCTTTTCACCGGAGGAATCTTGCATTGTCTGCCAAGCCTCTTGTGTTCATAAGTAGTTATTTCTGTGTGCAGGTTTGGAACCAATTCCTCCAGTATCTTGCCGGTATAGATTGAAAAAGCTAGGAAGGCCATTCACAAAGATGGCCGTGGTGATTTCTTATGGGGTCGTGTCAAAGCATTTTGACAGAAAATTTGAACATGAGGAGAGTGGCTGTGAAATTTGTGCCCTGCTTGCGGTCTCAAGACCAAAAAGACAATCGTTTTCTGGTCACAAACATGGCGGTCCTCCCCACCCTTCCAACTCCCCAAATCGAGCAGAATCTCAGGAAGCACTAGATGCCGTTATGAATGGATACAGAAATGTTTCAGGAATACAGTTCTAGGGACTTCAAGCACCCTCAGTAATTTAGTTACTTGAATTAAGTTTATACGAGCTCTGAAGGTTCTCTGCACATTCTCCAACTGAGCAATTTCACCTGCCTTGAAGGGGGTCGTTAGTACACAGCAGTATTCTAGCCCAGAGAGGACGAGTGATCTGAAGAATATCATCATTGGATTGGCATCTTTTGTTTTGAAGGTTCTTGTTATCCAATCTATCATTTTCTTGCAGTTACGGTGATAACATTGTCTTGCTCCTTGAACGTGAAATGTTCTGACATTATATAATTTGATAAAAAAAAACACCGTCGTAGCTGTTTTTTTTCAGAACCAGAGTTCAGGATCAATTCTGAACTTCAGTTAGGTTATGATGGTGACCCGCCGGGTCACCATCTGGAAAAGACCCGGGGCGGGACGAGCCCGGCGAACCCACCACAACAACACGAAAACAAAGATGAGGGAGCCAGTGTGTATATATATGGGTCACATTATTCCTGAATGTAAGGTCAAGGTTTTTATCTCGTCTTGTCGGCTCCACTATTTCCAGGCAATTTTTATCACCGAGTTTCAATATACAGTTTAATTGTGTGAGATTGTTCATGTAACCTATGGTGTTACATGTAACCTATGGTGTTACATGTAACCTATGGTGTTACATGTAACCTATGGTGTTATATGTAACCTATGGTGTTACATGTAACCTATGGTGTTACATGTAACCTATGGTGTTATATGTAACCTATGGTGTTACATGTAACCTATGGTGTTACATGTAACCTATGGTGTTACATGTAACCTATGGTGTTACATGTAACCTATGGTGTTACATGTAACCTATGGTGTCACATGTAACCTATGGTGTCACATGACTCCTACAGGCTCATCGCGGCTGGTCCCAGGCCGGGCTTGGTGGGAGGAAGAACCCTTGAAACCGGCCACGGGTATGTGGTAACAAGTATATGTAGTATTGTAGATGAATGGTTCAGAGAACCGACAAGTTATAAATTAGACACATATGCAACACTTGGGTATCTTTATTGAGGAAACGTTTCGCCACACAGTGGCTTCATCAGTCCAATAAGAACATAAGAATGGATGAACACTGCAGAAGGCCTACTGGCCTATACAAGGCAGGTCCTTATCAAAACCACCACTACCTAAGAATTTACTCCCGTACTCACGACACTAATCAAACCCAGCCCTCCCACTCATATATTTGTCCAATCTCTTTTTAAAGCCACCCAAGGTCCTAGCCTCTATCACCCTACTCAGAAGATTGTTCCACGCATCTACAACTCTGTTCGAAAACCAGTACGTACTTGCCTATGTCCTTTCTAAATCTAAATTTATCCAATTTAAATCCGTTATTTCTGGTTCTTACTTGGTTCGATATCCTCAGTATTTTATTAATATCTCCTTTGTTTATGCCCATCATCCACTTGTACACCTCGATGATATCTCCCCTCATTCTACGTCTCTCCAGAGAGTGGAGATTCAACGCTCTAAGTCTATCTTCATACGGGAGATTTCTTATACTGTAAATAATTTTAGTCATTCTTCTTTGTATGTTCTCCAATGAATCTATATCCATTCTGTAGTAAGGAGACCAAAACTGAGCTGCATAATCCAAATGAGGTCTCACTAGTGATGTATAGAGCTGTAAAATAACTTTTGGACTTCTGTTGCTTATACTTCTTGAAATAAATCCTAGTAATCTGTTAGCCTTATTGCGCACACTTAGGCACTGTTGTCTTGGTTTTAGATTCCTGCTTACCATGACTCCCAAGTCTTTTTCACATTCTGTATGATCAAGCTCTACTTCACCTAGTTTATAAATTCGAGGGATATTTTCATTACCAAGAACTAGCACCTTACACTTGTCCACATTGAACTTCATCTGCCACTTTTCAGACCAAGACATTAATTTGTCCAAATCCTCCTGGAGTTCACTGGTATCCTCCTCAGAATTAATTATACGGCCTATTTTTGTATCATCAGCAAATTTACTCATGTCACTTGCAATTCCTTCATCAAGGTCATTTATGTAAATTATGAACAACAATAGGCCTAAAACTGATCCTTGTGGAACGCCACAAGTGACTAATCCTCATTCAGATTTGACCCCATTAATGGAAACTCTCTGCTTTCTATTGGTAAGCCATGCCTCTATCCATGCTAGAACTTTACCTCCTATACCATGAGCTGCCACCTTTCTTAAGAGTCTCTTGTGAGGTACTCTATCGAAGGCCTTACTGAAATGTAAAGCAAGAAGTTGTAAGGAGAGGAGGAGTTTGAGATAATCAGTCCCTCAGTCTGGAGTCGATGTTCAGTCCATCAGTCTTGAAGAAAGTACAGCATAGGGCCTTAGAAGTGGCTTATATACTGTAGCCAGGTGAGGGGAAGCAGGAGGAGGCGGGGTCATAGTGGTACCATCCACTAGTCGAAGTAGGTCTTCGTCCAACGGTTGAACAAGTGTTGAAGAATTTCTTGTACCAAGATCTCAAGATGTTGCTGTGTCAGACAGGAATGTATTGGACTGATGAAGCCACTGTGTGGCGAAACGTTTCCTCATTAAAGATACCCAAGTGTTGCATATGTCTAATTTACCAAGTATATGTAGTGGTGGTTGGACCGCCATCGTCTTATGCCTGTTCAACTAGGATGATTCTGCTAGCCTAGTTGAACAGGCAGTTAACAGGGTCTAACCTCAGGGCAGGTTGCTAGGGTATAGTGATGGTGGTGTTAGTAGTGTGGGTATAACAGTAGTGTAGTGGTTATGGTGTGGCAGCTGAGAAATGGTTTGGTGATGCTAACGAAACGTGGAAAAAGACACTTGAGTACAGTTCAGGACATTTATTATACGAAACGTTTCGCCCCGAGTGGCTTCTTCAGCCCTAATACAGAGGTAACTAAGAAACTAGTTTATATAGTGGTAGGAGTCAGGTGGAAAGTCGCGAGCGTAGTAGTACTAGAACTGGGTTGAGCTGGTTAAGAGGGACCTGTCAACATCATGTTACAGGGGTCTCCAGAATGGTTAATATCCTGTTGATTAGCAGCTATTGATTGACAGCTGTAGTGTAGTGGCGTCAGTACTCTAATAGTTTCATGGCAACTGTCGCAACATTATTGTGGCGGTAGTAGTGTGTTGGTGTCAATAATATGGTAGTGTCATTGGTATGGTGGCGGTGGTGGTGACGTGGTCGTTGCAATGACGCGAGTGTAGTGTTGACAATCACATCTACACGTGAGGTGCGTTAATTCACATGTTATATAACTGCGTGTTGCTCTGCAATGTCCTTATCAACGCCTGTCATCACTCGGCCCAGATGCCGGGAGGCAGCCACCCACCCACCACGCCAAGCCAAGCCACGCCACGCCACGCCACGCCAAGCCAGCTGTCTTCATCATCAGTGTCACTTATACAAGGCGTTACAACATGGTTACAACAACGACTCCAGTAAGAACTTAATACAATCATTCAACAGTTAATAAACACATCGGTTATGATCAGTCACATCTTGGCCAGACGTATTGATTTATTTTTGTAATGCATTTTCTTTATAGATTTATGTAACCCAACTTAAATTAAAGTAGAAGTACATAACATTTTTTTTTTTGATGCGTAAGTGAAATTGACGTTGAGTACCTGAGTGAAAATCATAGTCACTGATTTCAATGTGTCAGATCAACCTAAAACATGTGTGCCCTGAACAATTATTGCACAGGATAATTAGCATAGTTCAGTGAGGATAAGTTTCCTAATGTAGTTTTACTGTGTGTGTGACATTCTCACTCTAATATATTTTTAAACCTACACAAAGTGTTCGTCTAAATGAGGCTTCTTAGAAATTTGTTTATATTCATTCACAATTGTAGTTGCAGGCTAGCGCTCTCCAAACTCTTCCTACATCTAAAATTATCCTAGTAACGTATTTATAGATCTGCGTGTTCTATCATGGTTAGATATTTGTAATACCTTATTATTTAGACCATCTTCATTATTTCCATTTTCTATTCACTTCACTCATGAGCTCAAGATTCTCTTCCCTTTGGCCCAACCCGGGAACACCTGTACGCACCTTGTTACGTTATGGATATCAAGCTGTTTTATATTTTTATCAAGGTTGGCTTGCCAGATTAATTTATGCAAAATTATTGGCATGTAAATTTGCATAACCTTAGCAAAGTGTTTTTCTTGGGGGCGGGGCAGTGACCTTCAGGTGATGTTAATCACATCCTCCTTACACAGTTTGTGTATTTTGTGATGAGTATATCCCTCTTTATGTGTGTTCACTGAGGGCTACACTGCATGCACGGCTGCCAAAATGTATTTTGTAATAGTACCAAACTTTTCACGAAAAAGTACCAAAAAACACAAAAACTTACCAAATTTTAATCAACATATAAACCCTATAAAACATCTTAAACAGGAAACAATAAATTTAACATGGAAATAAAGGAAATACTTTCAACTTAGTCTGTTAAGAGAACTTTTCCGCAACTGATTCGTCACTATACCATTTTTTGTTCATTCTATCACAAAGCTCTTTTGATGAATTGCTGGTCTTGCAGGTAATGTCTTGAAGATTTACATCTCAAAACATTTATGGTGGACATTTTCAGAGATGTGCAATTGTTAACTTTAATATTGTTGATTAAGGATATTTTTCCCAGCAGCTGCTGGAGTGAGGCATTGATAGAACACTGATATTCTTTATCGAGTCACAGACAGATCTACCTGGAAAATAAGCAACATGGAGATATATATGGGTACAGTCAGGTGGAGAATGCTGGGTCAGGTGGAGAAAGCTGCATGTGAGTCTTAAAGTAGTGTGATAGTTAAAAACATTGTGTGACTTAAAGGACCTGCAGTGTACCATTCTTGAGTTCAGGTGGGATAGCGTTGAAGAAGTTTCTTCAATAGGTTCAGCTATGTTGTGAAGCCGTTGTTCTGGTTGGAAGTTGTTGGATATACAGATGAGTGATGATTCTAGGATTCTTCGGTATTGTGCTGGTTGTCTTCTCTGGCGATGAGTCTTGCGTTTCGTAGTTGATTAAATGGTTGTGTAAATTTCGGTGTTGAACACAGGCATTTCTTGAGTCGTCAGATCTGCTCGTACTGGTGTTCTGAAATGCGTGTTTGTAGGTCTCTGATGTTTCGCCAACGTATAATTTGCTGCAGCCATTACAAGGGATTGTGTATACCCCTGCCGTGGATTGAAGCTTTTCCTGTCTGTTACTGGTAATGTCCTTAATGGTGGTGGATGTGGAGGTGGATACTGGAATAAGGTCTTAGAAAATGTTGGAAACTTGTTTGGAAATGGAGTTGTGGAAGGACATGTATCTCTTCTCAGCAGTGTCTTCTGGGTGTGTTGAAGATGTTTAATGCCCGTCGTCTGCAGTCTCTAATGAAGTGACGAGGATAGTGAAGTTTGGAAAAAACTTGTTCAATGAGGGAGCATTCTTCTTCAAGGAACTCACTGCTCAAGAATGGTACACTGCAGGTCCTTTAAGTCACACTATGTTTTTAACTATCACACTACTTTTTAAGACTCACATGCAGCTTTCTCCACCTGACCCAGCATTCTCCACCTGACTGTACCCTATATATATCTCCATGTTGCTTATTTTCCAGGTAGATCTGTCTGTGACTCGATAAAGCCCACTGCGTGGGCGAAACGTTGTCAATAAAGGATCACATTATACTGCTTATGTGTTTATTTTTCCACTGATATTCGTCACAGCATTTTTCTTCAGATTTGTTAAACCAAAAAATTTCAGGCATTTTTTCATCATTAGGAGGTTGATCTTGCACTGTTAGCTCCCTCCATTCTTCATTTATTTATTCATCGACTAGGTTAGAAAATTTCATGACTAGTGATTTGTAAGGCAACCATGTTAAGTAAAAGAACACAAATGCAACTAATGTGACATTTTATTGTGGCAACGTTTCGCTCTCCAGGAGCTTTGTCAAGCTGTTACGAGAGCGAAACGTTGCCACAATAAAATGTCACATTAGTTGCATTTGTGTCCTTTTACTTACATATTAATACAAGACAAACATATAAATTTTAATTTTTTTTTACTCGGAATTCTTGCAATTGTTTACTGTATAAATGTTGCATTATCCTGGCCGATGCTTTGTACAGTGGCACCTGTATAAATGTTGCATTATCCTGGCCGATGCTTTGTACAGTGGCACCTGTATAAATGTTGCATTATCCTGGCCGATGCTTTGTACAGTGGCACCTGTATAAATGTTGCATTATCCTGGCCGATACTTTGTACAGTGGCACCTGTATAAATGTTGCATTATCCTGGCAGATGCTTTGTACAGTGGCACCTGTATAAATGTTGCATTATCCTGGCCGATACTTTGTACAGTGGCACCTGTATAAATGTTGCATTATCCTGGCAGATGCTTTGTACAGTGGCACCTGTATAAATGTTGCATTATCCTGGCAGATGCTTTGTACAGTGGCACCTGTATAAATGTTGCATTATCCTGGCCGATGCTTTGTACAGTGGCACCTGTATAAATGTTGCATTATCCTGGCCGATGCTTTGTACAGTGGCACCTGTATAAATGTTGCATTATCCTGGCCGATGCTTTGTACAGTGGCACCTGTATAAATGTTGCATTATCCTGGCTGATGCTTTGTACAGTGGCACCTGTATAAATGTTGCATTATCCTGGCCGATGCTTTGTACAGTGGCACCTGTATAAATGTTGCATTATCCTGGCCGATGCTTTGTACAGTGGCACCTGTATAAATGTTGCATTATCCTGGCCGATGCTTTGTACAGTGGCACCTGTATAAATGTTGCATTATCCTGGCCGATGCTTTGTACAGTGGCACCTGTATAAATGTTGCATTATCCTGGCCGATGCTTTGTACAGTGGCACCTGTATAAATGTTGCATTATCCTGGCAGATGCTTTGTACAGTGGCACCTGTATAAATGTTGCATTATCCTGGCCGATACTTTGTACAGTGGCACCTGTATAAATGTTGCATTATCCTGGCAGATCTTTGTACAGTGGCACCTGTATAAATGTTGCATTATCCTGGCCGATACTTTGTACAGTGGCACCTGATAAATGTTGCATTATCCTGGCAGATGCTTTGTACAGTGGCACCTGTATAAATGTTGCATTATCCTGGCCGATGCTTTGTACAGTGGCACCTGTATAAATGTTGCATTATCCTGGCCGATGCTTTGTACAGTGGCACCTGTATAAATGTTGCATTATCCTGGCCGATGCTTTGTACAGTGGCACCTGTATAAATGTTGCATTATCCTGGCCGATGCTTTGTACAGTGGCACCTGTATAAATGTTGCATTATCCTGGCCGATCTTTGTACAGTGGCACCTGTATAAATGTTGCATTATCCTGGCGATACTTTGTACAGTGGCACCTGTATAAATGTTGCATTATCCTGGCAGATGCTTTGTACAGTGGCACCTGTATAAATGTTGCATTATCCTGGCCGATGCTTTGTACAGTGGCACCTGTATAAATGTTGCATTATCCTGGCCGATGCTTTGTACAGTGGCACCTGTATAAATGTTGCATTATCCTGGCCGATGCTTTGTACAGTGGCACCTGTATAAATGTTGCATTATCCTGGCCGATGCTTTGTACAGTGGCACCTGTATAAATTTTGCATTATCCTGGCAGATGCTTTGTACAGTGGCACCTGTAATGGGATTTTGTAATTCCTGTGTAATTCTTGAAGCACTTAGAATGCCATTTTCTAATGCAGCAGATGTATAGAACAATAAAAGTGCTGGCCATTGTTCTAAAATTGTTTTCACCACTTGCTCAATACACAGTGACAGTCTGCTCTCTCTACTGGAGTCTCCCACATAGAACTCAAGAATGGAACACTGCAGGTCCTTTAAGTTACCCGAGGTTTTAAACTATCACACTACTTTGAAGACTGTCACTTGCAGCATTCTCCACCTGACTAAATCCTATAAATACTCATGTTTCTGTTATCCAGGTAGATCTGTCTGTGACTCGATAAAGCCCACTGCGTGGGCGAAACGTTGTCAATAAAGGATCACATTATACTGCTTATGTGTTTATTTTTCTAGCCTGAGGTCAAGAACTGTTCGTGGTCTACTTGCCAGATCACTTTTCAAATCTGGCGCTACGCAAGTGACCTCTTAAGGTCATTCTAAACATTAGTTGATACGTAGTCATTTACAATCATTAGTATTACGGACACCTGAGACATGTTTGTCTAGTGAAGGTTGCATTAATAAGTGTCATTTGAATCTCCTTCACCAGGTTGTCTCCATGGGTGGTAGGGCCTTCATGGGAGGTGGGGAGGAGGGGCCTTCATGGGGGTGGGGAGGAGGGGCCTTCATGTGAGGTGGGGAGAGGGCCTTCATGGGAGGTGGGGAGGATGGGCCTTCATGGGAGGTGGGGAGGAGGGGCCTTCATGGGAGGTTGGGAGGAGGGCCTTCATGGGAGGTGGGGAGGATGGGCCTTCATGGGAGGTGGGGAGGATGGGCCTTCATGGGAGGTGGGGATGAGGGCCTTTATGGGAGGTGGGGAGGAGGGGCCTTCATGGGAGGTGGGGGAGGAGGGGCTTCATGGGAGGTGGGGAGGAGGCCTTCATGGGAGGTGGGGAGGAGGGGCCTTCATGGGATGTGGGAGGAGGGCCTTTATGGGATGTGGGGAGGAGGGCCTCATGGGAGGTGGGAGGATGGCCTTCATGGGAGGTGGGGAGGATGGGCCTTCATGGGAGGTGGGGAGAGGCCTTTAGGAGGTGGGGAGGAGGGGCCTTCATGGGAGGTGGGGAGGATGGGCTTCATGGAGGTGGGGAGGAGGGCCTTCATGGGAGGTGGGAGAGGCCTTATGGGAGGTGGGGAGGAGGGGCCTTCAGAGGTGGGAAGGATGGGCCTTCATGGGAGGTGGGAGGAGGGCCTTCATGGAGGTGGAGGAGGGGCCTTCATGGAGGTGGGGAGGATGGCCTTCATGAGGTGGGAGGATGGGCCTTCATGGAAGTGGGAGGATGGGCCTTCATGGGAGGTGGGAGGAGGGCCTTCATGGGAGGTGGGAAGAGGGGCCTTCATGGGAGGTGGGGAGGAGGGCCTTCATGGGAGGTGGGAAGGATGGGCCTTCATGGAGGTGGGAGGATGGGCCTTCATGGGAAGTGGAGGATGGGCCTTCATGGGAGGTGGAGGATGGCCTTCATGGGAGGTGGGGAGGATGGGCCTCATGGGAAGTGGGGATGGGCCTCATGGAGGTGGGAGATGGCCTTCATGAAGTGGGGAGGATGGGCCTTCATGGGAGGTGGGGAGGATGGGCCTTCATGGGAGGTGGGAGGATATGCCTTCATGGGAAGTGGGGAGGATGGGCCTTCATGGAGGTGGGAGGATGGCCTTACGGGAAGGGTGAGGATGGGCCTTCACGGGAGGTGGGGAGGATGGGCTTCATGGAGGTGGGGAGATGGGCCTTCATGGAGGTGGGAGGAGGATGGACCTTCATGGGAGGTGGGGAGGATGGGCCTTCATGGGAGGTGGGAGATGGCCTTCATGGAAGTGGGAGGATGGGCCTTCATGGGAAGTGGGAGGATGGGCCTTCATGGGAGGTGGGAGGATGGGCCTTCATGGAGGTGGGAGGATGGGCCTTCATGGGAGGTGGGGAGGATGGGCCTTCATGGGAGGTGGGGGAGGATGGACCTTCATGGGAGGTGGGGAGGATGGGCCTTCATGGGAGGTGGGGAGGATGGCCTTCATGGGAAGTGGGGAGGATGGGCCTTCATGGGAGGTGGGGAGGATGGGCCTTCATGGAAGTGGGAGGATGGGCCTTCATGGGAGGTGGGGAGGAGGGCCTTCATGGGAGGTGGGGAGGATGGGCCTTCATGGGAGGTGGGGAGGATGGGCCTTCATGGGAAGTGGGGAGGATGGGCCTTCATGGGAGGTGGGGAGGAGGGGCCTTCATGGGAGGTGGGGAGGATGGCCTTCATGGGAAGTGGGAGGATGGGCCTTCATGGGAGGTGGGGAGGATGGGCCTTCATGAGAAGTGGGGAGGATGGGCCTTCATGGGAGGTGGGGAGGATGGTCCTTCATGGGAGGTGGGGAGGATATGCCTTCATGGGAAGTGGGGAGGATGGGCCTTCATGGGAGGTGGGGAGGATGGGCCTTCATGGGAAGTGGTGAGGATGGGCCTTCATGGGAGGTGGGGAGGATGGGCCTTCATGGGAGGTGGGGAGGATGGGCCTTCATGGGAGGTGGGGAGGAGGATGGACCTTCATGAGAGGTGGGGAGGATGGGCCTTCATGGGAGGTGGGGAGGATGGGCCTTCATGGGAAGTGGGGAGGATGTGCCTTCATGGGAAGTGGGGAGGATGGGCCTTCATGGGAGGTGGGGAGGATGGGCCTTCATGGGAGGTGGGGAGGATGGGCCTTCATGGGAGGTGGGGAGGAGGATGGACCTTCATGGGAGGTGGGGAGGATGGGCCTTCATGGGAGGTGGGGAGGATGGGCCTTCATGGGAAGTGGGGAGGATGGGCCTTCATGTGAGGTGGGGAGGATGGGCCTTCATGGGAGTGGGGAGGATGGGCCTTCATGGGAGGTGGGGAGAGATGGACCTTCATGGGGAGGTGGGGAGGATGGGCCTTCATGGGAGGTGGGGGAGGATGGGCCTTCATGGGAGTTGGGGAGGATGGGCCTTCATGGGAGGTGGGGAGGATGGGCCTTCATGGGATGTGGGGAGGAGGATGGACCTTCAAGGGAGGTGGGGAGGAGGATGGACCTTCAAGGGAGGTGGGGAGGAGGATGGACCTTCAAGTGAGGTGGGGAGGAGGATGGACCTTCAAGGGAGGTGGGGAGGAGGATGGACCTTCAAGGGAGGTGGGGAGGAGGATGGACCTTCAAGAGGGAAGGAGTTGGCCATCAGGAAAAAGGGCATACAAGGTGTGGTCGTGGGGGTAGCTACAAGGTGTGGTCGTGGGGGTCGGCTACAAGGTGTGGTCGTGGGGGTCGGCTACAAGGTGTGGTCGTGGGGGTCGGCTACAAGGTGTGGTCGTGGGGTCGGCTAGAGGTGTGGTCGTGGGGGTCGGCTACAAGGTGTGGTCGTGGGGGTCGGCTACAAGGTGTGGTCGTGGGGTCGGCTACAAGGTGTGGTCGTGGGGTCGGCTACAGGGTGTGGTCGTGGGGTCGGCTACAGGGTGTGGTCGTGGGGTCGGCTACAAGGTGTGGTCGTGGGGGTCGGCTACAAGGTGTGGTCGTGGGGGTCGGCTACAAGGTGTGGTCGTGGGGGTCGGCTACAGGGTGTGGTCGTGGGGGTCGGCTACAGGGTGTGGTCGTGGGGGTCGGCTACAAGGTGTGGTCGTGGGGGTCGGCTACAAGGTGTGGTCGTGGGGGTCTTGTGTAGGATTGATTTCTTATAGAGGAAATAGTCTTGTCATCGTTGACGTTTTGCCACTGATGGTTTCCAGTGGTAATACGTCACCAGCCAGTGGCGTCACGTCTCCTTCAATAAATGTCTTGTTTTTGTGCACATGTGTGTTGATTTCCCAACAACAGTTATTACACTGTACCTTCATATACTTCATTATATAAATTTGACGTAGAATTTTAGGTTCTTAAATTGAATATATTAGTAAATAAGTTACTCTCTTCCTTGATTCGCCTGTTAATGCCTCTTTTTACCCAGTAAATATTTTAGTCTATTTAGGGTCATTTATGTTTGATATAATTTCTATGTTAGTAATGTATGTTGCTTGAGCAGTTAGTACACCTTAACCACACATGGAGATAAGTTAGTTATCCTAGGTAATTTACACATGTTACTATGTATGATAATTTGTGCACCTGTATTTATGTGTACCTAAATAAACTTACTTATTTACGTACAAAGCTTTTAAAAATGACATATTGGCAAGCATGAGCAGCGGTCGAGCGGTATCCACTATAATCCCTCCCCGAGTTACCTCAGTCTACACTACCCAGGTAATCCCTCGTCGAGTTACCACAGTCTACACTACCCAGGTAATCCCTCGTCGAGTTACCACAGTCTACACTACCCAGGTAATCCCTCGCCGAGTTACCACAGTCTACACTACCCAGGTAATCCCTCGCCGAGTTACCTCAGTCTACACTACCCAGGTAATCCCTCGTCGAGTTACCACAGTCTACACTACCCAGGTAATCCCTCGTAGAGTTACCACAGTCTACACTACCCAGGTAATCCCTCCCCGAGTTACCACAGTCTACACTACCCAGGTAATCTCTCCTTGAGTTACCTCAGTCTACACTACCCAGGTAATCCCTCGCCGAGTTACCTCAGTCTACACTACCCAGGTAATCCCTCGTCGAGTTACCACAGTCTACACTACCCAGGTAATCCCTCGTAGAGTTACCACAGTCTACACTACCCAGGTAATCCCTCGCCGAGTTACCACAGTCTACACTACCCAGGTAATCCCTCCCCGAGTTACCTCAGTCTACACTACCCAGGTAATCCCTCGTCTAGTTACCTCAGTCTACACTACCCAGGTAATCCCTCCCCGAGTTACCACAGTCTACACTACCCAGGTAATCCCTCCCCGAGTTACCACAGTCTACACTACCCAGGTAATCCCTCGCCGAGTTACCACAGTCTACACTACCCAGGTAATCCCTCCCGAGTTACCTCAGTCTACACTACCCAGGTAATCCTCGTCTAGTTACCTCAGTCTACACTACCCAGGTAATCCCTCCCCGAGTTACCACAGTCTACACTACCCAGGTAATCCCTCCCCGAGTTACCACAGTCTACACTACCCAGGTAATCCCTCGCCGAGTTACCACAGTCTACACTACCCAGGTAATCCCTCCCCGAGTTACCTCAGTCTACACTACCCAGGTAATCCCTCCCCGAGTTACCTCAGTCTACACTACCCAGGTAATCCCTCGTCGAGTTACCACAGTCTACACTACCCAGGTAATCCCTCGCCGAGTTACCACAGTCTACACTACCCAGGTAATCCCTCGCCGAGTTACCACAGTCTACACTACCCAGGTAATCCCTCGTCTAGTTACCTCAGTCTACACTACCCAGGTAATCCCTCGTCTAGTTACATCAGTCTACACTACCCAGGTAATCCCTCGCCGAGTTACCACAGTCTACACTACCCAGGTAATCCCTCGCCGAGTTACCTCAGTCTACACTACCCAGGTAATCCCTCGTCTAGTTACCTCAGTCTACACTACCCAGGTAATCCCTCGTCTAGTTACCACAGTCTACACTACCCAGGTAATCCCTCGTCGAGTTACCACAGTCTACACTACCCAGGTAATCCCTCGTCGAGTTACCTCAGTCTACACTACCCAGGTAATCCCTCGCCGAGTTACCACAGTCTACACTACCCAGGTAATCCCACGCCGAGTTACCTCA
This sequence comes from Cherax destructor, assembly GCA_009830355.1. Taxonomy (NCBI): domain Eukaryota; kingdom Metazoa; phylum Arthropoda; class Malacostraca; order Decapoda; family Parastacidae; genus Cherax; species Cherax destructor. The sequence continues at coordinate 25,080 of WNWK01012200.1, read as the reverse complement.
GTCTACACTACCCAGGTAATCCCTCGCCGAGTTACCTCAGTCTACACTACCCAGGTAATCCCTCCCGAGTTACCACAGTCTACACTACCCAGGTAATCCCTCGTCGAGTTACCACAGTCTACACTACCCAGGTAATCCCTCGCCGAGTTACCACAGTCTACACTACCCAGGTAATCCCTCCCGAGTTACACAGTCTACACTACCCAGGTAATCCCTCGTCGAGTTACCACAGTCTACACTACCCAGGTAATCCCTCGCCGAGTTACCACAGTCTACACTACCCAGGTAATCCCTCGTAGAGTTACCACAGTCTACACTACCCAGGTAATCCTCGCCGAGTTACCAGTCTACACTACCCAGGTAATCCCTCGCCGAGTTACCACAGTCTACACTACCCAGGTAATCCCTCGTCTAGTTACCACAGTCTACACTACCCAGGTAATCCCTCGCCGAGTTACCACAGTCTACACTACCCAGGTAATCCCTCGCCGAGTTACCTCAGTCTACACTACCCAGGTAATCCCTCGTCTAGTTACCTCAGTCTACACTACCCAGGTAATCCCTCGTCTAGTTACCACAGTCTACACTACCCAGGTAATCCCTCGCCGAGTTACCACAGTCTACACTACCCAGGTAATCCCTCGTCGAGTTACCACAGTCTACACTACCCAGGTAATCCCTCGTCGAGTTACCTCAGTCTACACTACCCAGGTAATCCCTCGCCGAGTTACCACAGTCTACACTACCCAGGTAATCCCACGCCGAGTTACCTCAGTCTACACTACCCAGGTAATCCCTCGCCGAGTTACCTCAGTCTACACTACCCAGGTAATCCCTCCCCGAGTTACCACAGTCTACACTACCCAGGTAATCCCTCGTCGAGTTACCACAGTCTACACTACCCAGGTAATCCCTCGCCGAGTTACCACAGTCTACACTACCCAGGTAATCCCTCCCCGAGTTACCACAGTCTACACTACCCAGGTAATCCCTCGTCGAGTTACCACAGTCTACACTACCCAGGTAATCCCTCGCCGAGTTACCACAGTCTACACTACCCAGGTAATCCCTCGTAGAGTTACCACAGTCTACACTACCCAGGTAATCCCTCGCCGAGTTACCAGTCTACACTACCCAGGTAATCCCTCGCCGAGTTACCACAGTCTACACTACCCAGGTAATCCCTCGTCTAGTTACCACAGTCTACACTACCCAGGTAATCCCTCGCCGAGTTACCACAGTCTACACTACCCAGGTAATCCCTCGCCGAGTTACCTCAGTCTACACTACCCAGGTAATCCCTCGCCGAGTTACCTCAGTCTACACTACCCAAGTAATCCCTCGCCGAGTTACCACAGTCTACACTACCCAGGTAATCCCTCGCCGAGTTACCACAGTCTACACTACCCAGGTAATCCCTCGTAGAGTTACCACAGTCTACACTACCCAGGTAATCCCTCGCCGAGTTACCTCAGTCTACACTACCCAGGTAATCCCTCGCCGAGTTACCACAGTCTACACTACCCAGGTAATCTCTCGCCTAGTTACCACAGTCTACACTACCCAGGTAATCCCTCGCCGAGTTACCACAGTCTACACTACCCAGGTAATCCCTCGTCGAGTTACCACAGTCTACACTACCCAGGTAATCCCTCGTAGAGTTACCACAGTCTACACTTCCCAGGTAATCCCTCGTCGAGTTACCACAGTCTACACTACCCAGGTAATGCCTCGTAGAGTTACCACAGTCTACACTACCCAGGTAATCCCTCGTAGAGTTACCACAGTCTACACTACCCAGGTAATCCCTCGTAGAGTTACCACAGTCTACACTACCCAGGTAATCCCTCGTAGAGTTACCACAGTCTACACTACCCAGGTAATCCCTCAGCTCCGCATAATCTCTCTGAAAATTGAGGGTCTTAACTTTGTTATTGTTGTAAAGGTAATTCTATGAGATATTGAGATTTATTTGTAATTACTTTCTTCAGGTTCTTTATTATCGTCAGTAATTATTTACCAAGGTTTGAATGCTAGAACCAGGTTATTTCCCTCTAGTTGGTGCTGACTCAAGCTGATTTAAAAATCAGCCCTAGATTATTTCTAGAAAGTCACTAGACCTTTTAGAGCTTCTGTAAAGTTGCTGTGATGAAGGTGTCATGGAGTTGGACTCTCGTCGTGTAGTGACTGTTAGTTCGGGAGGGTGTAGATCACACCCAAGTTAGTGTTTCTCATCCTCGGGAGTGTAGATCACACCCAAGTTAGTGTTTCTCATCCTCGGGAGTGTAGATCACACCCAAGTTAGTGTTTCTCATCCTCGGGAGTGTAGATCACACCCAAGTTAGTGTTTCTCATCCTCGGGAGTGTGTAGATCACACCCAAGTTAGTGTTTCTCACCCTCGGGAGTGTGTAGATCACACCCAAGTTAGTGTTTCTCACCCTCGGGAGTGTGTAGATCACACCCAAGTTAGTGTTTCCACCCTCGGGAGTGGTAGATCACACCCAAGTTAGTGTTTCTCACCCTCGGGAGTGTGTAGATCACACCCAAGTTAGTGTTTCTCACCCTCGGGAGTGTGTAGATCACACCCAAGTTAGTGTTTCTCACCCTCGGGAGTGTGTAGATCACACCCAAGTTAGTGTTTCTCACCCTCGGGAGTGTGTAGATCACACCCAAGTTAGTGTTTCTCACCCTCGGGAGGTGTGTAGATCACACCCAAGTTAGTGTTTCTCATCCTCGGGAGGGTGTAGATCACACCCAAGTTAGTGTTTCTCATCCTCGGGAGGGTGTAGATCACACCCAAGTTAGTGTTTCTCATCCTCGGGAGGGTGTAGATCACACACAAGTTAGTGTTTCTCACCCTCGGGAGTGTAGATCACACGCAAGTTAGTGTTTCTCACCCTCGGGAGGTGTAGATCACACCCAAGTTAGTGTTTCTCACCCTCGGGAGTGTGTAGATCACACCCAAGTTAGTGTTTCTCACCCTCGGGAGTGTGTAGATCACACCCAAGTTAGTGTTTCTCATCCTCGGGAGTGTGTAGATCACACCCAAGTTAGTGTTTCTCACCCTCGGGAGTGTGTAGATCACACCCAAGTTAGTGTTTCTCACCCTCGGGAGTGTGTAGATCACACCCAAGTTAGTGTTTCTCACCCTCGGAAGTGTGTAGATCACACCCAAGTTAGTGTTTCTCACCCTCGGGAGTGTGTAGATCACACCCAAGTTAGTGTTTCTCACCCTCGGGAGTGTGTAGATCACACCCAAGTTAGTGTTTCTCACCCTCGGGAGTGTGTAGATCACACCAAGTTAGTGTTTCTCACCCTCGGAGTGTGTAGATCACACCAAGATTAGTGTTTCTCATCCTCGGGAGGTGTAGATCACACCCAAGTTAGTGTTTCACACCCTCGGGAGTGTGTAGATCACACCCAAGTTAGTGTTTCTCACCCTCGGGAGTGTGTAGATCACACCCAAGTTAGTGTTTCTCACCTCGGGAGGTGTAGATCACACCCAAGTTAGTGTTTCTCATCCTCGGGAGGTGTAGATCACACCCACGTTAGTGTTTCTCACCTCGGGAGGTGTAGATCACACCCAAGTTAGTGTTTCTCACCCTCGGAGGTGTAGATCACACCCAAGTTAGTGTTTCTCATCCTCGGGAGGGTGTAGATCACCCCAAGTTAGTGTTTCTCACCCTCGGAGTGTGTAGATCACACCCAAGTTAGTGTTTCTCACCCTCGGGAGTGTGTAGTCACACCCAAGTTAGTGTTTCTCACCCTCGGGAGTGTGTAGATCACACCCAAGTTAGTGTTTCTCACCCTCGGGAGGTGTAGATCACACCCAAGTTAGTGTTTCTCACCCTCGGGAGTGTGTAGATCACACCAAGTTAGTGTTTCTCACCCTCGGTGTGTAGATCACACCCAGTTAGTGTTTCTCACCCTCGGAGTGTGAGATCACACTAAGTTAGTGTTTCTCACCTCGGGAGTGTGTAGATCACACCCAAGTTAGTGTTTCTCACCTCGGGAGTGTGTAGATCACACCCAAGTTAGTGTTTCTCATCCTCGGAAGTGTGTAGATCACACCCAAGTTAGTGTTTCTCATCCTCGGGAGTGTAGATCACACCAAGTTAGTGTTTCCACCCTCGGGAGTGTAGATCACACCCAAGTTAGTGTTTCTCACCTCGGGAGTGTAGATCACACCAAGTTAGTGTTTCTCACCTCGGAGTGTAGATCACACCAAGTTAGTGTTTCCACCTCGGAGTGTGTAGATCACACCCAAGTTAGTGTTTCTCATCCTCGGGAGTGTGTAGATCACACCCAAGTTAGTGTTTCCACCCTCGGGAGTGTGTAGATCACACCCAAGTTAGTGTTTCTCACCTCGGGAGTGTGTAGATCACACCCAAGTTAGTGTTTCTCACCCTCGGGAGTGTGTAGATCACACCCAAGTTAGTGTTCTCATCCTCGGGAAGTGTAGATCACACCCAAGTTAGTGTTTCTCATCCTCGGGAGTGTGTAGATCACACCAAGTTAGTGTTTCTCACCCTCGGGAGGTGTAGATCACACCCAAGTTAGTGTTTCTCATCCTCGGAGGTGTAGATCACACCCAAGTTAGTGTTTCTCACCCTCGGGAGTGTAGATCACACCCAAGTTAGTGTTTCTCACCTCGGGAGGGTGTAGATCACACCCAAGTTAGTGTTTCCATCCTCGGGAGGGTAGATCACACCCAAGTTAATGTTTCTCACCTCGGGAGGTGTAGATCACACCAAGTTAGTGTTTCCATCCTCGGGAGGTGTAGATCACACCAAGTTAGTGTTTCTCACCCTCGGGAGTGTAGATCACACGCAAGTTAGTGTTTCCACCCTCGGAGTGTAGATCACACCAAGTTAGTGTTTCTCATCCTCGGAGTGTGTAGATCACACCCAAGTTAGTGTTTCTCATCCTCGGAGGTGTAGATCACACCAAGTTAGTGTTTCTCACCCTCAGTGTGTAGATCACACCCAAGTTAGTGTTTCTCACCCTCGGAGTGTAGATCACACCAAGTTAGTGTTTCCATCCTCGGGAGTGTAGATCACACCCAAGTTGTGTTTCTCATCCTCGGGAGTGTAGATCACACGCAAGTTAGTGTTTCTCATCCTCGGGAGTGTAGATCACACCCAAGTTAGTGTTTCCATCCTAGGGAGTGTAGATCACACAAGTTAGTGTTTCTCATCCTCGGGAGTGTAGATCACACCCAAGTTAGTGTTTCTCATCCTCGGGAGTGTAGATCACACCAAGTTAGTGTTTCTCATTCTCGGGGTGTAGATCACACCAAGTTAGTGTTTCACACCTCGGGAGTGTGTAGATCACACCCAAGTTAGTGTTTCTCCCCTCGGGAGTGTGTAGATCACACCCAAGTTAGTGTTTCACCCCTCGGAGTGTGTAGATCACACCCAAGTTAGTGTTTCTCCCCTCGGGTGTGTAGATCACACCAAGTTAGTGTTTCCCCTCGGAGTGTGTAGATCACACCCAAGTTAGTGTTTCCACCCTCGGGAGTGTGTAGATCACACCCAAGTTAGTGTTTCTCCCCTCGGAGTGTGTAGATCACACCAAGTTAGTGTTTCCCCCTCGGGAGTGTGTAGATCACACCCAAGTTAGTGTTTCACCCCTCGGAGTGTGTAGATCACACCCAAGTTAGTGTTTCCACCCTCGGAGTGTGTAGATCACACCAAGTTAGTGTTTCTCCCCTCGGAGTGTGTAGATCACACCCAAGTTAGTGTTTCCACCCTCGGAGTGTGTAGATCACACCCAAGTTAGTGTTTCACACCCTCGGGAGTGTAGATCACACCCAAGTTAGTGTTTCTCTCCGTTACGTTTTCATATTTTTAGTGAAGCAGCAGCTTAAGTGTTTCCTAACTTACAACTCCGGCCCGGTCCTGCTGACTCCGCCCCGGTCCTGCTGACTCCGCCCCGGTCCTGCTGACTCCGCCCCGGTCCTGCTGATTCCTTATCAGTGTGTAGTAATTTATACGTGTGTATATGATACTCATTAGGTATCTCCCTGCATTTTAGATTGAACCAAGTTTAATTATTGCAGTGTGTTTCCTGCACATGCACTTTACTTAATTTGTCTTACAAAGGTCAGACCTGTGCAACACAATTGTCCTCAAAGGATCCTGGACTTACGAAAGCAGACAAAGCAAATGCGATACTAATTATGAATAAGGTAGATTATAGGGAAAAATAACATTATTAGAAGACGGGAACTGACGTGCCCCTTAAATTTTTGCCTTGTTTCTCCCTCTCCTCTCTATAGATCAAGTTCTTTATCAGTAACTGTTTTATGAGTGTTCATGTTTTCCGAACGTTTTTTAAGATATCTAAATAATTGTTGGTCCCGTGCCTAGCAGTGTGACCTTTGTTTCCAGTACCAGTTTAGTCTTCTACACTTCACCAGTGACTTCTTGTACTAATGCTGGCACCCATGCCCCAGAAAAATGCACCCCATCTATTGCATATATATCATGTTTACCAAAGACATTTTCCCACTTGTCAATAAATGATATTGCAAGTTCTTGACAGTACTTGTCAATATTGCAAGTTCTTTACAGTACTTGTCAATATTGCAAGTTCTTTACAGTACTTGTCAATATTGCAAGTTCTTTACAGTACTTGTCAATATTGCAAGTTCTTGACAGTAATTGTTCGCAGGTAGAATGCTACGTAGCTATGACGGATCCCCCTCCTTTGACGCAGTTAACTTAATGGCTGTCCTGTATTTTGTAGGAAAGCCTTCTCTCCCGTGTTAGCATCATTTCCTCCAACACAGGGGCAACTGATGAGGTTATTGCCGTTACATATGTAATGGGGGTTATTGCCGTTACATATGTAATGGGGTCTACATCATTCAGTGGACACACGCCCTCAGTCTAACCATCCTCTCTGTGATACTGCGCTCTATATATAATAATTTCAGAGATCCTGACAATGAGTATATCCATAACTATTTGTATAGAATTTTGTCACCAGGACCTCCAAGAGAAATTTTTGCAAGGCGGAAGAAGACTGCTTTGGGGCCCCTGGGGGTAGGCTGGGGCCTAAGTGAATTTTACATAATTATTTTTCTAAATAAACCAAAAATAGTTGAAATTACAAAAAAAAAAAAAATCAAATGAAAAAATAAAAATAAACGTCTGTGGCTATGGGGCCCCTTCAGAGATTCACAGCCGGGCCCCTTCAGAGATTCACAGCCGGGCCCCTTCAGAGATTCACAGCCGGGCCCCGGACCACTGTACCTGCTCAACCCCGTCTCATATGCCGTATGTCGCCCCTATTGTCTCTCCTGACTACCGTACACTCACCCTAGAGTACAGAGACTTGCTGTCTTCAAGTCTGCTTCCTCAACCTGACTCTTATCATCTTTCACCTTGTTCTTCAAACCTCCTTCCATTATTTGTCTAAATAAATGTTGAATTTCTTATTCTCTTCTTTGAGAACTAGAACCTCCTCTTTTTAGAAATCTTACTACTCTATCTTCTTAAGAAATCTTGATTCTTCTTCTATAATACATTCGTCAGTGTGTCGAGCAAGCCATGTCAGTAAAGTAATATATTCAGCAACTATTCGGATTTCCCAAGAACCTGTGGCTACAAGAGACGACTAACGGCACGACTGACAAATTTAAGTGTAACTCTCAGGAACATCAACAAGATGGCATTCACGACCATATGAACGACATATGTGAGGCCATCTTGGAATATGCAGCGCCAGTATGGAACCCACATCTGGTCAAGCATGTCAAGAAACTGGAAAAAGTGCAAAGGTTTGTAACGAAACTAGCCCCAGAGCTGAGAGGTATGAACTATGAGAGGCAAGAGGAGTTAAACCTGATGACACTGGTGGACAGAAAGACCAGAAGTAACATGATTACGACGTGCAAAATACTCGGATGAATTGACAGGGTGGACAGGGAGAGTCTGTTGGAGAGGCGGGTCTCAGGTGCACAAGGTCACAGGGGGGGCGAGTCACATGGATGTTAGGAAATATTTCTTTAACCTTAGAGTGGCCAGGAAGTGGAACTACATAGAGAGCGAAGTGATATAGAGGCAGAATCCACACATAGCTTTAAGAATAGGTATGATAGGGTTCACACAACCAGGAAGGTGAAACCAGTAGTGGCCAGCAGAGAGGCGGGGGCCAGGAGCTGAGACTTGAACCCCGCAAATACAACTAGGTGAGTACATAAGTCAGCTGCTTGTGTGTTGCGCCTGTGCACCGTCTGCTTGAGTCGTGACATACACCTGACTCAGCAGCTCATAGATAACACACATGTGCAACACTTAGGTATCTTTATTGCCAAGTGTTTTACCTTCACAGTAAGCTTCTTCAATGCAATACAAAGGAGACACAAGAATTTTAACTACACGTCTGTGGCAGTTTCATGTATGTATCATGTTTTTATAGTGACCGGTGCCTGACGGGAAGTTTTGTTGACAGTTTAGTGAGTGTTTTTAAGTGAAGTTGGTTAATTAATCTAACTTAAAAATGTTCTTGTATAGTTGTGTATTGAGTTATTGTCGTGAAGAGTGACTGGTGATCTACCTGGTGAGGGCGCTCTTCAACTACTGCAGCTGGTAAGAAGATTTGTGAATTGTTGCAGCCAGGGTGTTGCGACTTCTGTGTTACAGCCAGGGTGTTGCGACTTCTGTGTTACAGCCATGGTGTTGCGACTTCTGTGTTACAGCCATGGTGTTGCGACTTGGATGTTACAGTCAGGGTACTGTGCCTTGGATGTTACAGCCAGGTTACTATGCCTTGGATGTTACAGTCAGGGTACTGTGCCTTGGATGTTACAGTCAGGGTACTGTGCCTTTGATGTTACAGTCAGGGTACTGTGCCTTGGATGTTACAGTCAGGGTACTGTGCCTTGGATGTTACAGTCAGGGTACTGTGCCTTGGATGTTACAGCCAGGGTACTGTGCCTTGGATGTTAGTCAGGGTACTGTGCCTTGGATGTTACAGTCAGGGTACTGTGCCTTGGATGTTAGTCAGGGTACTGTGCCTTGGATGTTACAGCCAGGGTACTGTGCCTTGGATGTTACAGTCAGGGTACTGTGCCTTGGATGTTAGTCAGGGTACTGTGCCTTGGATGTTACAGTCAGTGTATTGTTCATTGTATGTAACAGCCAGGGTACTTTGCCTTGGATGTTAGGCAGGGTACTGTGCCTTGGATGTTACAGTCAGTGTATTGTTCCTTGTATGTAACAGTCAGGGTACTTTGCCTTGGATGTTAGGCAGGGTACTGTGCCTTGGATGTTACAGTCAGTGTATTGTTCCTTGTATGTAACAGTCAGGGTACTTTGCCTTGGATGTTAGGCAGGGTACTGTGCCTTGGATGTTACAGCCAGGTTACTATGCCTTGGATGTTACAGTCAGGGTACTGTGCCTTGGATGTTACAGTCAGGGTACTGTGCCTTGGATGTTACAGTCAGGGTATTGTTCCTTGTATGTAACATTCAGGGTACTTTGCCTTGGATGTTAGGCAGGGTACTGTGTCTTGGATGTTACAGCCAGGTTACTATGCATTGGATGTTACAGTCAGGGTACTGTGCCTTGGATGTTACAGCCAGGTTACTATGCCTTGGATGTTACAGTCATGGTACTGTGCCTTGGATGTTACAGTCAGGGTACTGTGCCTTGGATGTTACAGCCAGGTTACTATGCCTTGGATGTTACAGTCAGGGTACTGTGCCTTGGATGTTACAGTCAGGGTACTGTGCCTTGGATGTTACAGTCAGGGTACTGTGCCTTGGATGTTACAGCCAGGTTACTATGCCTTGGATGTTACAGTCAGGGTACTTCGATGCCCCTTGGATGTTACAGTCAGGGCCTGATGTTAGTCGGTACTGTGCCTTGGATGTTACAGCCAGGTTACTATGCCTTGGATGTTACAGCCAGGTTACTATGCCTTGGATGTTACAGCCAGGGTACTGTGCCTTGGATGTTACAGCCAGTTTACTATGCATTGGATGTTACAGTCAGGGTATTGTGCCTTGGATGTTACAGCCAGTTTACTATGCATTGGATGTTACAGTCAGGGTATTGTGCCTTGGATGTTACAGCCAGGTTTACTATGCTTGATGTTACAGTCAGGGTATTGTGCCTTGGATGTTACAGCCAGTTTACTATGCATTGGATGTTACAGTCAGGGTATTGTGCCTTGGATGTTACAGCCAGTTTACTATGCATTGGATGTTACAGTCAGGGTATTGTGCCTTGGATGTTACAGCCAGGTTACTATGCCTTGGATGTTACAGTCAGGGTACTGTGCCTTGGATGTTACAGCCAGGTTACTATGCCTTGGATGTTACAGTCAGGGTACTGTGCCTTGGATGTTACAGTCAGGGTACTGTGCCTTGGATGTTACAGTCAGGGTACTGTGCCTTGGATGTTACAGTCAGGGTACTGTGCCTTGGATGTTACAGCCAGGTTACTATGCCTTGGATGTTACAGTCAGGGTACTGTGCCTTGGATGTTACAGCCAGGTTACTATGCCTTGGATGTTACAGCCAGGGTACTGTGCCTTGGATGTTACAGCCAGGTTACTATAGTATAGTATAGTATAGAGGGGAATGTATGAGAATATAGTTATACCAACACTTATATGGGTGTGAAGCATGGGTGGTGAATGTTGCAACGAGAAGACTAGGCGGTGGAGATGTCGTTCTGAGGGCAATGTGCAATGTGGTGTAAATATAATGCAGAGAATCCGTAGTTTGTAAAGCAGGAGGAGGTGCGGGGTTACTTAAAGTATTATCCAGAGGGCTGAAGAGGGGTTGTTGAGGTGGTAAATCTGTAGTGTGTGAGGGGCTTGGAGTTCCAGCAAGCGTGTTAGATAGGAGTGAGTGGAGACATATGGTTTTGATGGCTTGACGTGCTGTTGGAGTGTGAGCAAAGTAACATTTATGAAGGGATTCAGGGAAACCGATTAGCCGGACTTCAGTCCAGGAGGTTGGAAGTACAGTGCCTGTGCTCTGAAGGAGGTGTGTTATGTTGCAGTGTTTTAACAGTAGTGTCGGCGCGCCTCTGGCAAGACAGTGATGGAGTGAATGATGATGATTTTTTTTTTTTTGGGTCACCCTGTCTTGGTGGGAAACGGCCGATGTGTTAATAAAATTACAGAGGTATTGACTATGTTCACAGGGTATTGTAACTTGTTGTACAACCAGGGTATTGAATTGTTTAAACAGATTGTAACTTGTTACAACCAGGGTATTGTAACTTGTTACAACCAGGTATTGTAACTTGTTACAACCAGGTATTGTAACTTGTTACAACAGGTATTGTAACTTGTTACAACCAGGGTATTGTAACTTGTAAACCAGGGTATTGTAACTTGTTACACCGGTTTGTAACTTGTTACAACCAGGGTATTGTAACTTGTTACAACCAGGGTATTGTAACTTGTTACAACCAGGGTATTGTAACTTGTTACAACCAGGGTATTGTAACTTGTTACAACCAGGGTATTGTAATTGTTACAACAGTATTGTACTGTGTTACAACCAGGTAATGTATTGAAGATTGTATGAACGTATTTAACTTGTAAATGGGTATTGTAACTTGTAACAGGTATTGTAACTTGTTACAACGGGATAACTTTACACAGGTTGTAACTTGTTACAACCAGGGTATTGTACTTGTTACAACCAGGTTGTACGCGGCTTGACACCAGGTATTTACTTACAAGGTATTTAATTATAACTCACAAGTTGAGATTTATTTCTGAAATGTTATTTGAGGTTCCAAACCTCCCCTGCTTCACCTGTCACAGGGCTCACCTTACAGCTTTTGCCTCCCCTGCTTCACCTGTCACAGGGCTCACCTTACAGCTTCTGCCTCCCCTGCTTCACCTGTCACAGGGCTCACCTTACAGCTTCTGCCTCCCCTGCTTCACCTGTCACAGGGCTCACCTTACAGCTTCTGCCTCCGCTGCTTCACCTGTCACAGGGCTCACCTTACAGCTTCTGCCTCCCCTGCTTCACCTGTCACAGGGCTCACCTTACAGCTTCTGCCTCCCTGCTTCACCTGTCACAGGGCTCACCTTACAGCTTCTGCCTCCCTGCTTCACCTGTCACAGGGCTCACCTTACAGCTTCTGCCTCCGCTGCTTCACCTGTCACAGGGCTCACCTTACAGCTTCTGCCTCCCCTGCTTCACCTGTCACAGGGCTCACCTTACAGCTTCTGCCTCCCCTGTAATGTATTACTCGTGTGTGTCACCTCCATACTCCCACACTTTTCAGGGGCGCGACGTGTCAGGGGCGCGACGTGTCAGGGGCACGGCATGTCAGGGGCACGGCATGTCAGGGGCACGGCATGTCAGGGGCACGGCATGTCAGGGGCACGGCGTATCTTGCTGCTGCAGCAAAGAATAACAAATAATAATAACAACAATCATGATAATAATGAGGTATATTTATTATATTTGACTTAGCACGTGAATTATATTTGATTATTATGGAGGTATTTTGTAATTTATTCTTTGTGTTGGTGAGGTTCTTAAATGGTTAGTAGAGATTGTTGTATGAGGTAGGGGTGCCAGCCCTCACCTTGGTGCCGGCGGTGACTGCCAACGTGGCATGCAACCAGGCGCTCTGTCAACCAGTCACTCCTTCACTCAACCTTCCTCTTATCTATTCACTAATTCAACCATTCACTCATCCATACATTCATCCAACCATCCAGTCATCCATACATTCATCCAACCATCCAGTCATTCAATCATCCATACATTCATCCAACCATCCAGTCATCCATACATTCATCAACCATCAGTCATCATATCATAATTCATCCAACCATCAGTTTCAATCATCCATACATTCATTCAACCATCCAGTCATTCAGTCATCCATACATTCATTCAACCATCCAGTCATTCAATCATCCATACATTCATCCAACCATCCAGTTTAAATCTCCATACATTCATCCAACCATCAGTCACTCATCCATACATTCATCCAACCATCCAGTCATCCATACATTCATCCAACCATCCAGTCATTCAATCATCCATACATTCATCCAACCATCCAGTCATTCAATCATCCATACATTCATCCAACCATCCAGTCATTCAATCATCCATACATTCATCCAACCATCCAGTCATTCAATCATCCATACATTCATCCAACCATCCAGTCATTCAATCATCCATACATTCATTCAACCATCCAGTCATTCAATCATCCATACATTCATTCAACCATCCAGTCATTCAGTCATCCATACATTCATTCAACCATCCAGTCATTCAATCATCCATACATTCATTCAACCATTCAGTCATCCATACATTCATCCAACCATCCAGTCATTCAATCATCCATACATTCATTCAACCATCCAGTCATTCAATCATCCATACATTCATTCAACAATCCAGTCATTCAGTCATCCATACATTCATCCAACCATCCAGTCATTCAATCATCCATACATTCATCCAACCATCCAGACATACAATCATCCATACATTCATCCAACCATAAAGTCATTCAATCATCCATACATTCATTCAACCATCCAGTCATTCAATCATCCATACATTCATCCAACCATCCAGCCATTCAATCATCCATACATTCATCCAACCATCCAGTCATCCATACATTCATCCAACCATCCAGTCATCCATACATTCATCCAACCATACATTCATTCAACCATCCAGTCATTCAATCATCCATACATTCATTCAACCATCCAGTCATTCAATCATCCATACATTCATCCAACCATAGAGTCATTCAATCATCCATACATTCATTCAACCATCCAGTCATTCAATCATCCATACATTCATTCAACCATCCAGTCATTCAATCATCCATACATTCATTCAACCATCCAGTCATTCAATCATCCATACATTCATCCAACCATACATTCAATCATCCATACATTCATCCAACCATCCAGTCATTCAGTCATCCATACATTCATCCAACCATCCAGTCATTCAATCATCCATACATTCATTCAACCATCCAGTCATTCAATCATCCATACATTCATTCAACCATCCAGTCATTCAATCATCCATACATTCATTCAACCATCCAGTCATTCAATCATCCATACATTCATTCAACCATCCAGTCATTCAATCATCCATACATTCATCCAACCATACATTCAATCATCCATACATTCATCCAACCATCCAGTCATTCAGTTATCCATACATTCATCCAACTATCCAGTCATTCAATCATCCATGCATTCATTCAACCATCCAGTCATTCAATCATCCATACATTCATTCAACCATCCAGTCATTCAGTCATACATACATTCATACAACCATCCAGTCATTCAATCATCCATACATTCAGTCAACCATCCAGTCATTCAATCATCCATACATTCATCCAGTCATCCATACATTCATCCAACTATCCAGTCATCCATACATTCATCCAACCATACATTCATTCAACCATCCAGTCATTCAATCATCCATACATTCATCCAACCATCCAGTCATCCATACATTCATCCAACCATCCAGTCATCCATACATTCATCCAACTATCCAGTCATCCATATATTCATCCAACCATCCAGTCATCCATACATTCATCCAACCATACATTCATCCAACCAAACATTCATTCAACCATCCAGTCATTCAATCATCCATACATTCATCCAACCATCCAGTCATCCATACATTCATCCAACCATCCAGTCATCCATACATTCATCCAACCATCCAGTCATCCATACATTCATCCAACCATCCAGTCATCCAAACATTCATCCAACCATACATTCATCCAACCATACATTCATTCAACCATCCAGTCATTCAATCATCCATACATTCATCCAACCATCCAGTCATCCATACATTCATCCAACCATCCAGTCATCCATACATTCATCCAACCATCCAGTCATCCATACATTCATCCAACCATCCAGTCATTCACACCAGCTCTGGGGAGAAAAGCTTTGTCTCATTCAGTTATCCTTTCATTATCCAGCCGATCATTCAGTCATTCATCCAGCCGATCATTCAGTCATTCATCCAGCCGATCATTCAGTCATTCATCCATCCGATCATTCAGTCATTCATCCATCCGATCATTCAGTCATTCATCCATCCGATCATTCAGTCATTCATCCATCCGATCATTCAGTCATTCATCCAGCCGATCATTCAGTCATTCATCCAGCCGATCATTCAGTCATTCATCCAGCTGATCATTCAGTCATTCATCCAGCCGATCATTCAGTCATTCATCCAGCCGATCATTCAGTCATTCATCCAGCTGATCATTCAGTCATTCATCCAGCCGATCATTCAGTCATTCATCCAGCCGATCATTCAGTCATTCATCCAGCCGATCATTCAGTCATTCATCCCGTTAGTCAAAAATTAATTTTACAAGTCAGCTATTTAACTTGCAAGTCATTCAACCAGCAACCATGTAACCAGTCAACCAACAACCATGTAACCAGTCAACCAACAACCATGTAACAAGTCAACCAACAAAAATGTAACCAGTAAACCAACAACCATGTAACCAGTCAACCAGCAACCATGTAACCAGTCAACCAACAACCATGTAACCAGTCAACCAACAACCATGTAACAAGTCAACCAACAACCATGTAACCAGTCAACCAGCAACAATGTAACCAATCAACCAGCAACCATGTAACCAGTCAACCAGCAACCATGTAACCAGTCAACCAACAACCATGTAACCAGTCAACCAAGCAACCATGTAATTCAGTCAACCAGCAACAATATTCATCACACATTCATATTCAACCAGCAACATGTAACCAGTCAACCAGCAATCATCCATGTAATTCAGTCAACAGCAACATGTAATCAGTCAACAACAACCATGTAACCAGTTCATCCAACAACCATAATTCAGTCAACACAGTCATACCAACTACCATGTAACATACAGCATAACAGTCAACAACCATGTAACCATAGTCAATCCAGCAAACAGTCATATCTCAGTCAACCAACAACATAACCAGTCAACCAAGTCATTAACCAGCAACCATGTAACCAGTCAACCAACAACCATGTAACCAGTAAACCAACAACCATGTAACCAGTCAACCAGCAATCATGTAACCAGTCAACCAACAACCATGTAACCAGTCAACCAAGCAACCATGTAACCAGTCAACCAAACCACCATGTAACCAGTCAACCAAGCCACCATGTAACCAGTCAACCAAGCCACACATTAACAGTCAACACCATCATCACTAGTACATAGCTTCAGTTTTCCTCAATTCATTAAACATCACTACATCAGTCAACTGCATCTAACCCACTCCTCCACCACGCCCACTTACACTTCAGTCACCTACTTCACCTAACTGTTACCATCACTCACATCTCATTACATCACCATACTTTACTGTCTACATTCACTCATGCACTTACACTTCACTGTTCATTACACTTACACTTCACTGTACACTTCACATTCACTCACTTCACATCTCACTTACACTTCACAGTTCTTACACTCAATCACTTACACTTCACTCAACTTCACATTCACTTACACTTCACATCTCACTTACACCTACTGTTCATACCATTACATGTCACACTTCACATTACACTCACGTTCATTCATTCTTCACTTCACTGTTCTTACACTTCACATTCACTTACACTTCAATTACTTACACTTCACATTCACTTACACTTCACATTCTTACACTTCACATTCACTTACACTCATTCACTATTCTTACACTTACATTCACTTACACTTCACTGTTCTTACACTTCACACTTCACTTCACTGTCTAACTTCACATTCCCTTACACTTCACATTCACTTACACTTCACGTTCTTACACTTCACTGTTCTTACCCACACTTCACAGTTCCCTTACACTTCACTTACTTAACACTTCACTGTTCTTACACTTCACATTCACTTCACTTACTTCACACACTTCACTTACACTTCACTGTCTTACACTCTTCACTATTCACTTTACACTTCACTTATTCACTTACACTTCACATTCACTTACACTTCACTGTTCTTACACTTCACATTCTTACACTTCACTGTTCTTCACTTCACTTCATTACACTTCATGTTCTTACACTTCACATTCCTTACACTTCACTGTTCTTACACTTCACATTCACTTACACTTCACTGTTCTACACTTCACATTCACTTACACTTCACTGTTCTTACACTTCACATTCTTCTTCACTCTACACTTCAATTCATTCACTTCACGTTCTACACTACATTCATTACACTTCACTGTTCTTACACTTCACATTCTCACGTTTTACACTTCACATTCACTTACACTTCACTGTTCTTACACTTCACATTCACTTACACTTCACTTTCTACACTCATCATACTTACACTTCATGTTCTTACACTTCACATTCACTTACACTTCACTGTTCTTACACTTCACATTCACTTACACTTCACTTCTACACTTCACTCTTCACACTTCACAGTTCTACACTTCACATCTTCACTTCACTTACACTTCATTCTTACACTTCACATTCACTTCACTTCACTTTCTTACACTTCACTTCTTACACTTCACAGTTCTTACACTTCACATTCACTTACACTTCACATTCATTACACTTCACATTCTTACACTTCACTGTTCTTACACTTCACATTCACTTACACTTCACGTTCTTACACTTCACATTCATTACACTTCACTTCTACACTTCACTTCATTACACTTCACTGTTCTTACACTTCACATTCACTTACACTTCACAGTTCTTACACTTCACATTCACTTACACTTCACATTCTTACACTTCACTTATTACACTTCACAGTTCTTACACTTCACTGTTCTTACACTTCACATTCACTTACACTTCACTGTTCTTACACTTCACATCTTCACTTACTCTACTTCACATTCACTTACACTTCACTGTTCTTACACTTCACATTCTTACACTTCATTCTCACTTCACATTCACTTACACTTCACATTCTTACATTCACTTACTTACCTTCACTGTTCTTACACTTCATTCTTACACTTCATTCTTACACTTCACATTCACTTACACTTCACTGTTCTTACACTTCACATTCACTTACACTCACGTTCTTACACTTCACATTCACTTACACTTCACATTCACTTACACTTCACTGTTCTTACACTTCACATTCACTTACACTTCACATTCACTTACACTTCACAGTTCTTACACTTCACATTCACTTACACTTCACATTCACTTACAATTCACTGTTCTTACACTTCACATTCACTTACACTTCACTGTTCTTACACTTCACATTCACTTACACTTCACTGTTCTTACACTTCACATTCACTTACACTTCACTGTTCTTACACTTCACATTCACTTACACTTCACTGTTCTTACACTTCACATTCACTTACACTTTACTGTTCTTACACTTCACATTCACTTACACTTCACTGTTCTTACACTTCACATTCACTTACACTTCACATTCACTTACACTTCACTGTTCTTACACTTCACATTCACTTACACTTCACAGTTCTTACACTTCACATTCACTTACACTTCACTGTTCTTACACTTCACTGTTCTTACACTTCACTGTTCTTACACTTCACATTCACTTACACTTCACAGTTCTTACACTTCACATTCACTTACACTTCACAGTTCTTACACTTCACATTCACTTACACTTCACATTCACTTACACTTCACAGTTCTTACACTTCACATTCACTTACACTTCACATTCACTTACACTTCACAGTTCTTACACTTCACTGTTCTTACACTTCACTGTTCTTACACTTCACATTCACTTACACTTCACAGTTCTTACACTTCACATTCACTTACACTTCACTGTTCTTACACTTCACTGTTCTTACACTTCACTGTTCTTACACTTCACATTCACTTACACTTCACTGTTCTTACACTTCACATTCACTTACACTTCACAGTTCTTACACTTCACATTCACTTACACTTCACATTCACTTACACTTCACTGTTCTTACACTTCACATTCACTTACACTTCACATTCACTTACACTTCACATTCACTACACTTCACTGTTCTTACACTTCACATTCACTTACACTTCACTGTTCTTACACTTCACATTCACTTACACTTCACTGTTCTTACACTTCACATTCACTTACACTTCACTGTTCTTACACTTCACATTCACTTACACTTCACTGTTCTTACACTTCACATTCACTTACACTTCACAGTTCTTACACTTCACATTCACACTTCACTGTTCTTACACTTCACTGTTCGTACACTTCACATTCACTTACACTTCACAGTTCTTACACTTCACATTCACTTACACTTCACATTCACTTACACTTCACAGTTCTTACACTTCACATTCACTTACACTTCACTGTTCTTCATATTTTAGTTTCACTCTCATACTTCTTTGATTACTCCATTAATTCAGTAGAAGTTTTGTTATGCACCCGCAGTCCATGTTGTGGGGGTCCAGACCCATGTTGTGGGGGTCCAGACCCATGTTGTGGGGGTCCAGACTCATGTTGTGGGGGTCCAGACCCATGTTGTGGGGGTCCAGACCCATGTGTGGGGTCCAGACCATGTTGTGGGGTCCAGACCCATGTTGTGGGGGTCCAGACCCATGTTGTGGGGGTCCAGACCCATGTTGTGGGGGTCCAGACCCATGTTGTGGGGGTCCAGACCCATGTTGTGGGGGTCCAGACCCATGTGGGGGTCCAGACCCATGTTGTGGGGGTCCAGACCCATGTTGTGGGGTCCAGACCCATGTTGTGGGGGTCCAGACCCATGTTGTGGGGGTCCAGACCCATGTTGTGGGGGTCCAGACCCATGTTGTGGGGGTCCAGACCCATGTTGTGTGGAGGTCCAGACCCATGTTGTGGGGGAGTCCAGACCCATGTTGTGGGGGTCCAGACCCATGTTGTGGGGAGGTCCAGACCCATGTTGTGGGGGAGTCCAGACCCATGTTGTGGGGGAGTCCAGACCCATGTTGTGGGGGAGTCCAGACCCATGTTGTGGGGAGGTCCAGACCCATGTTGTGGGGGAGTCCAGACCCATGTTGTGGGGGAGTCCAGACCCATGTTGTGGGGAGGTCCAGACCCATGTTGTGGGGAGTCCAGACCCATGTTGTGGGGAGTCCAGACCCATGTTGTGGGTAGGTCCAGACCCATGTTGTGGGGGAGTCCAGACCCATGTTGTGGGGGAGTCCAGACCCATGTTGTGGGGGGGAATCCAGATCGCACTCCAGCGTATGCAGCACAGCCCGGCTGATCAGGAACTGACTTAAGGAACTTATGTTGCTTCTTGAAGACACCATATAACCAGTTAGCCACATATTTTCCTTATGAAGGAAGGGTTTTTGAAAAGTCTTGGTCCGCTTACGCTTATTGAGTTCTCTTAATGTACTCAAAACCCTCACTTTTCACTTGACTTCAAGACTGTCATCATTGACTTGGCATATCTTTGTTGCGAAGCTTCTCTTATCCAGTCAATAAGTGATCCTCGTGGCTGTGATGACACTGTTGTGATCCTTCAGTGATCCTCGCGGCTGTGATGACACTGTTGTGATCCTTCAGAGTGATCATCGCGGCTGTGATGACACTTGTGATCCTTCAGATTGATCCTCGCGGCTGTGATGACACTGTTGTGATCCTTCAGATTGATCCTCGCGGCTATGATGACACTGTTGTGATCCTTCAGATTGATCCTCGCGGCTATGATGACACTTGTGATCCTTCAGAGTGATCCTGGCGGCTGTGATGACACTGTTGTGATCCTTCAAAGTGATCCTGTAGGTATTCTCCTGAGCCAGAATCATTGGAGAGTGAAAATGATAGGTGAGGTGCCTGGGTCGATGGTGCCTCTGGAGAAGCAGGTGTGCTGCTCAACGCTACCTTTGGAATGCTGCCTTAAGAGACACGTAACATGTTCATATTTCCACTATAATCTACCTTGTCCATAATTACTGTCGCATTTGCTTTGTCTGTTTCGTAAGGTGAAGTCCAGGATCTTTCCTTAATTCATGGTATAACTTAACAAATCTTTGAGGACAATTGTGTTGTAGAGGTGTGAGCTTTGCTCACACCTGTGCAGCACAACTAATGCACACACTAGATGTTCATGCGAGCTAAAGCTACCTTGTTTTAATTTAATTCTATTTTTATGTTTCTGTTAAATTTCTGTCCTATTATCTTCTTCTTTCTTAATAATGAGTTTGGCACCTCGCCTTGCCACAAGCTGCCAATTTATCTTTGTGTGCCATATATGTTGTTGCTCTTGTGAGTTCTGGTAGCTTCCTGGATTTCCGGGGTCAACGCCCCCGCCGCCCGGTCCTCTACCAGGCTTCCCGGTGGATCAGGGCCTGATCAACCAGGCTGTTACTGCTGGCCGCACATAGTCCAACTTACGAGTCATAGCCCGGCTGATCGGGCACTGACTTGAGGTATATGCCCAGTTGCCCCTTGAAGACAGCCAGGGGTCTGTTGGTAATTCCCAGTGTGTATGATGGGAGACTGTTGGTTGTCTTGTTTCCTAGTGTTTAATGTCTTGTTTCCTAGTGTTGTCTTAGTGTTTAATGTCTTGTTTCCTAGTGTTGTCTTGTTTTCTAGTGTTTAGTCTGCGTGAAGCTTCTATTACAACATAATGTGTCTAACATGGAGGGCAGGGAACGGTGTAGACTCCAGGACTGTTGTGTCTGGGTCTGCTGATGCCTACTTATATGGTATAAACCTTGATAATAAATACCCACAAGTTGGTCTAGAAAACACGTAAGCAAACACTAGGACATATTTATTAGACAACGTTGAGTCCTGTGACCTTGATGACTTCTAACATACAGAGGTTGAAAGATATTATATATAGGCGGAGAGTGAGGTGTGAGTGACGCTGGTGACCTGAGGTGTGAGTGACGCTGGTGACCTGAAGAATGTCATGTTGGGATGAGGACGGTTAGACAATGAGATCATGTGACTCCTGTGTTGCTGGGTTGGTGTTGCTTTGCCTGTTTGTTTTATAAATTGTGTTGTTTCCAATGTTACGTTCTATTGTGTCAGTGACGGCGATTAGCGAGGCTTCTAGACACCGTCGGCGTCTGAGGTCTTGTTCGGTGAGAACGAGTTGTGTCTCATCCCAGTTCATCAACTGCCCCGTGGAGTCTCTGTGGAGGACACAGGCGTACCGTCGTCTGTGTTACAGGCACTTCGATGTTCGTTCAGGCGGACCGCGAGATCTCTGCCTGTTTCGCCTACATATTTCTTGAGACAGACTCCACAGGGGATGGTGTAGACGCCTGCTGTGGCGTGTACACCATCCCCTGTATATAACCTCTGTATGTTACAAGTGAACAAGGTCTCAGGACCGAAACGTTTTCTAATAAACATGTCCTAGTGTTTGCTTACATGTTTTTCTAAACAACCTACTTATATACCCTTGACAAGTTTCGAGAGTTTTCCCAAGCCCGGCCCTGGGTCAGGCTCGTCTGGTGCTTGCCTGGTCAACCAGGCTGAATATCTTTTTGTTTATGTAAGATTTGAGTGCGACATTTGTGCCACTATTTTTAACGTCTGAGACAATATCAGCAGTGATTCTTGTGAGGACGAGAAGTTTGTCGGAAATGTCAGGAAATGAAGAAATACACTGTTGATAAGATATCTGAACTTGAGATTAAGCCCTCCTCTTGTTTCAGGTAAATCCCTTAACTGAGGCCTGAGAAAGACCTCTTGTGTTCCCTGTTGAGGATTAAGACACCTGTGTAGCAGTTAGTGTCTTTGTTGAGGAAAGTATCGCCTACACAGTAGGCTTCTGTCAGATACAGAGGCAACAGTGGTTGTGAAATAATAATGATGGACTCATTACATCATCATTATTTCATTACTACTGCTGCTGCCTTTGTATTTGACTGGAGAAGCCTACTGTGAAGGCGATAAGTTTCATCAATAAAGACACCCAACTCTTACACATGTGTCTTGATCGTCAACTTGTCGGTATTTTATAGCATCATGTTGCTACTGCATAACACACCAGTGACTGAGTCAATGTGCTTGCAACACAGGCACGGCAGAGGACACAACACAAGGAGAAACATGAGTATTTCTTGAACATGTTGCCAGACTGCAACAATGTGTTGACGCTAAATCTGTAGAAAATTTAGGTATTGCAACGAGCAACGTAACGTGTTTGTTGAATGTTGCATAGTGTGATATAAGGAAGTATTAGTGTAGTGTCAGGGTGGTTGGGAAGTGGAATGACTAGGATGAGGCAGACTGGTCCCTAATCTGCACACACAAATCTCACCTTACGAAAGCAAAACACTTGGCAAGAGATGCAACATATCCCCAGTGAAAAGTAGGGGCGCCATTAGTACACTAAGAGAAAACACAATAAGTGTCCGGGGCCCAAGACTGTTCAACAGCCTCCCACCAGCCATAAGGGGAATTACCAGTGAGTAGACCCCTGGTTGTCTTCAAGAGGGAGCTGGACAGATACCTAAAGTCTGTACCGGATCAGTCGGTTTGTGGTTCATACGTTGGACTACGTGTGGCCAGCAGTAACAGCCTCGTTGATCAGGCCCTGATCCACCAGGAGGCCTGGTCATGGACCGGGCCGCGGGGGCGTTGATCCCCAGAATACCCTTCAGGTAGACTCAATACACAGCTTCAAGAGTAGGCCCGAGAAGCCAAACGTCAGTGATAGCACACACACACACACACGCACGTGCGCGCACGCGCGCCAGCACTGTTCTCCAAACAAAAGGGATAATCCATCGACTTTCTATTATTTTTCGTTGTATTCATGAAACTTCTTTTGTTACATGGTAATACTTCCCAAGTTAATCTGTCTTACCATGAGGTGTGTGTACTCACCTAGTTGTGGTTGCAGGGGTCGAGACTCAGCTCCTGGCCCCGCCTCTTCGCTATCCGCTACTGGGTCTCTGCTCTCCCTGCTCCATGAGCTTTATCATACCTTGTCTTAAAACTATGTATGGTTCCCGCCTCCACTATATCGTTCGCTAGACTATTCCACTTTCTAACTACTCTATGGCTGAAGAAGTGCTTCCTAACATCTCTTTGACTCATCTGAGTCTTCAGCTTCCAGTTGTGTCCCCTTGTTTCTGTGTTCCCTCTCTGGAACATCCTGTCACTATCTACCTTGTCAATTCCCCGCGGTATTTTGTATGTCGTTATCATGTCTCCTCTAACCTTTCTGCCCTCCAGTGTTGTTAGTCCTATTTCCCTCAACCTTTCTTCATAGGACAGACCCCTGAGTTGTGGAACTAGCCTTGTCGCAAACCTTTGCACTTTCTCTAATTTCTTGACATGCTTGACCAGGTGTGGGTTCCAGACTGGTGCTGCATACTCTAGTATGGGCCTGACGTACACGGTGTACAGGGTCTTGAACGATTCCTTGTTAAGGTAACGGAACGCTAATCTTAGGTTTGCCAGTCGCCCATATGCTGCCGCGGTTATCTGGTTGATGTGTGTTTCCGGAGATGTGCTTGGCGTTATACTCACCCCAAGGTCTTTTTCCTTTGATGAGATTTGTAGCCTTTGTCCACCTAGCCTGTACTCTGTCAGCGGTCTTCTTTGCCCTTCTCCGATCTTCATGACTTTGCATTTGGTGGGTTTAAATTCGAGAAGCCATTTGCTAGACCAGATGTCAGGCTTATCCAGGTCTCTTTAAAGTCCTGCTTGGTCTTCATCCGATGTGATTCTCCTCATTAATTTCACATCATCTGCGAACAGAGACACTTCTGAGTCTATCCCGTCCATCATGTCATTCACATATACCAAGAATAGCACTGGTCCTAGGACTGACCTCTGCGGGATCCCGCTCGTCACAGACGCCCACTATGATACCTCATCACTCACCATGATCCGTTGTTGCCTCCTTGTGAGATATTCCCTGATCCATTCCAGTGCCCTTCCTGTTATACACGCTTGGTCTTCCAACTTCTTTACTACTCTCATATGAGGAACTGTGTCGAAGGCCTTCCTGCAGTCCAGGAAAA
>WNWK01012199.1:0-60727 GCA_009830355.1 Cherax destructor | reverse complement strand
GGGGTGGGGGCAGTGCTTCTGCAATCTGGGGATGATGGGTTGCAGCCTGTGGCATTTTTCTCTGCCAAATATCAACCTCACCAGAGGGCCTACTCTACTATAGAGAAAGAGGGCCTGGCTCTACTTCTGGCATTAGAGCATTTTGATGTCTACGTGGGCCAGTCCTCTCAGGTGGTCTTCATCTACAGCGACCACAACCCTCTGGTATACCTGCAGCACATGAAAAACAAAAATACCAGACTCATGCGTTGGAGTATTAGGTTGCAACCCTACAATATAAAAATTATACACATTGCTGGAAAATTTAACACAATAGCTGATGTGTTGTCCAGAAGTCATTGTATTTAGTTAGGATGTGTTAGGGACTTTGGGTAGAACCAGCCCTTTTTTTCCCCTAGTGGTGGGGTTTTTTTTAGTGGGGGGGTGCCCTGCTACCGACCGCAGGCACCTTGGACCTATGTTAGCCCTACCGTCGGCTGTCTCACTCTTAAGTTTAAAGCTGGACTTATGTCTTGAGAAAAGTTTAGCTTTAACTAATGAGCGGGATGGTAGAGGGGAAAGGCGGTCCCATTATTATAATGTGCCATGGTGGCACTCTACCCATTTGAGGTGGAAGCCTAGTCCTGAGCCCTCTTGGGGTGGGGGTGTTGCATGCAAAGAGTATGTAACCTTTATTCGGAGCATGTTAACACACCCACATAGGCTCCCCTCCAACCAGCGAACCATCGTTAAGGGTTTGGTGATGAGGGCCCCATCATCAAATCAACGACTCGGTTCAGCCAATTAAATGCGAGTTTAACAATGACAAAAGGTGATGTGGTTACCACTCGCAGTTTGTCATTGGAATTCCTGCATAGAGCTGGTTGTGGAAAGTTGTCTGTCTTTTGGCTGCTGCTTAGCCTAGACAACTGTGGCGTGCACTAAACACTACTCCTTTGTATATAGTGTACTTAGGTGTAAATATCACTTTGTTATACTTGGTGAAGGAAAAGACAAAAGTCTTATATAATCACAATTACTTGGTGAAGGAAAAGATAAAAGTTTGGAATTAATCTAGCTGATTTTTGAAGAAATACAATTTCAATACATCTTCTACTGTGTTTCTTTGCTCCAAGCTTCCTTTACACTCAGGTTAACAGGCCACTGAACCTGAGGTTGTAATAAGAATTGATAGGGAACAGTGTAGTAAAGAAAGCGAATGCCAGACTGAAGTTCCTCTACAGACAAGCACAGTGTCTACCTACTGAGGCTCGCAGGACCCTATGTCTAGCCCTTATACAATGTCATATGGACTATGCTTGCTCTTCATGGTACTCTGCCTTGACAAAAAAAACTGAAAGATAAGCTGCAAATCACCCAGAACAAAATGGTAAGATTCATCCTGGACCTGGGCCCAAGAGAACATGTAGGCCAGGATGAATTACAACAATTGGATATGCTGAATATTGAAGACAGAGTAAAACAGGTTAAATTAAATCAAGTTTATAAAATTGCTCACAAACAGTGTCCAGAATATCTTGCTGCCAATTTTGTCAAGGCTGGGAACCAAAGCAATCATAGTACTAGGGGGAGAGAGCACAACTTTGTAGTTCCCACAGTCAGTGGCCAAGCTTCAAACACCTTTTATTGTACAGCAATAAAGGAATGGAACAGACTGCCTGCACATGTCAAAGCCAGTCACAGCATAAGCCAGTTCAAGAAGAGAACCAAAAAGTACCTAATGAATGTAGCGACAGAAAGGGAGGAGAATGATTTTTTATTTTTTTAGTTAACACGCATGTATATGTAAATAACTCTTTTTACCTTATTCCTAGTGTATGCATATATCCTTTATAATATAATGACATATATCCTACAATGTAAAAATTAAGTATAAAAAGGACCCCAATGGAAATAAGTCACTCTGTCTGACTTTTTTGGGTTATCCTAGGTTCTCTACACATATGCTGCTATGTATGATAATGTATGTAAATGTATTTGTGTATACCTGAATAAACTTACTTACTTACTTACTTACTAACTGTATTTGTGTATACCTGAATAAACTTACGTTAATTTTGTTCACTAGAATGAGACCCACAATAGTCGGCTAACACCCAGGTACCTACTTACTACTAGGTGAACAGGGACAACAGGTGTGAGGAAACATGTCCAGTGTTTCACCCGTGCCTGGGATCTATCCCCGACCCACAGTGTGAGAGACGAAGATACCTGGAGAGGGTTTCGAGGGTCAACGCCCCCGCAGCCCGGTCTGTGACCAGGCCTCATGGTGGATCAGGGCCTGATCAACCAGGCTGTTACTGTTGGGCGCACGCAACCCGACGTACGAACCACAGCCCGGCTGGTCAGGTACTGACTTTTTTTTTTTTTTTTTTTTTTTTATATTTTATTAATCAAAACAGTGACAATACAAATTGAAACATAACGATACAACACCAAATACTTCATAATTCAATACAATATAATTATCTTAAGACTACTGTATTAAAATAACCTAAGGTTGTCATCAAACTAAACAAAAAAGAAACCACCTAAATATGTAAGTGCCATGATGCGGACACTTACCCTACAGAAATATGAATACATTGGACAATATGTACATAAACACTGAACACAGCTGCCTGCATAATAAATCAAAACAAATACAATACTTGTGGCATATGTACAATCACCTAACTATTATAACATCATTCATGTTTTTATTATTATAATACTATGGCATCAAACCATGTTAATAACCCATTAAGGACATCTAAATGCTAACGATACTAATCACAATTAAGACAAACAATATACGGTTCACAGCTTTCACCATCAACCTAAATAGTAACAATGTAGGATCCGTGAAGCTTTACCCTACACCGTATATAAACAACAAATTAAACATGTTATGGCACACCTGTAACCTGACGTCCAATGGACTGAGACACGCACATTCACGCCAATTCACGCTGAGGCCAAAATAGCACAAAACACGCTCTTGAGTACAAAAACACCCAACCTTACCCTAAACACCTTTCTTCCCTAATACTCCAACCTATAACCATTAAGCCAGTAATTACGTGCGACCAACAAAGGTACAACATAATGATCGTCCTAAGTCGCATAAGTCCAAGACCTGTTTAGACATGTGATTGCAAAAACTTGCATCATCACCACACAATACAATATATGTCCATTTGTACTGACTTTAGGTGCTTGCCCAGTGCCTTCTTGAAGACAGCCAGGGGTCTATTGGTAATCCCCCCTTATGTATGCTGGGAGGCAGTTGAACAGTCTTGGAGCCCCTGACACTTATTGTCTCTCTTATCATGCTAGTGGCACCCCTGCTTTTCATTAGGGAGATGTTGCATCGTCTGTCGAGTCTTTTGCTTTCAAAGGGAATGATTGCTATCAATTAAACCAGTAAGTTTATTTAGGTACAGTTTTACGCAATTTCGGATGATTACAATTTGTCTTTTATAGTAACATGTGTAAATTACCTAGCACAACCCCTAAAAGAAGTCAAAGTAACTTATTTATATTTAGATTATTATTAAGCCTGGTCACAGACCGGGCCGCGGGGGCGTTGACCCCTGGAACTTTCTCCAGGTAAACCCAGGAACACATAAAAGTAAAGCTGTTTACTCATTGTGGTTAATTAAAGACATATGAGCAAACACTTAGGACACTCTATTATGGAAAAAAAAATCGATCCTGGGAGCTTGTTCACTCCATATAATGAAACAGGACTGAGCAAAACACTTAGGACCCAGGGTCCTGTGTCTAACACACCTTGTTGGTGTTATATGCTAAGTTTTCACTATTACCCATAGAGATCGTTCTTAGGATACTACCCACTATGGTAAACAAAATTTTAGTCAACTATTTGCAGTTAAGTGAACATAGTAACCCAGTTAACGGGGCAGGGAAAAATGTGTGAACCTTGAATTAATTGATATATATATATATATATATATATATATATATATATATATATATATATATATATATATATATATATATTAAATTTATTTATAATGAACATAATTTGTGACGATTTTAAACTATGCCTAATATGACCCTTAATTTTTTTACATGTGACCTGACTAAATAATCACTACACTCCCATGATCAGCGAGTAGGATCCTAGGCGAGGTCATAAGTGAGGTCATATTTGAGCTTCATAATTCTTCTCTTATCCTATTATTTGTTTTACACAGGGTTTTACAAGGTTAGGTTAAGGTTCCTAACTTTATTTACAAGCTAAGAGCTGTAACCTACTTCAACTTATTTGATAATGTGAGAAATCACGATAGTGCTTGGAATATCACTATTTGTTTCACTGTTGCAGATGCACAACATGCATATTATATTTGAATTGGTGATTAGGCTTGAAGAATTATAATTTTATAGACGGGAAAGACCAAGAAAATCTTCACAGAACATTTATTGTAAGAATTTAACGTTTCGCTGATGAATCCATCATCATCAGGAATTATGTTGCACAATAAAAATTACAATACACATTAGCAAAACAAGAAAATTAAAAAAAAAAATAGATAAACAAACCATTAAGGAGTTGTGTTTGCATGAATCAGGCAGTTACTCTCCATAAGAAATCAAAACACCCTGTTTCACTTGGTCTGCATTTTATAGCGAAATAAAATTCTTGCAAAAAAATTTTCTTCAGTAATAGCCATCCATTGCCACTATTTAAAAAAAAGAAAAGAAATATTCTGTAATCTTTAGTTACAGTTCCTAGAAATATTTGTTACATTCAACTTCCATTTAATGGACATCTGGGTGATAATATTGGAAAAGAATGTTCAAAATTTCTACAAGCTAGTTATCCACCAAATTTAATTTTAATTCATTTTTGCGAAAACATTTACTTTTGGTAGCCATTTCAGATTTAAAGATCCTATTTCAGCCCCTCTGTGCTCAAATGTAGTGTATCCGTTCACTTGTTCTGATTGTAATATGAAATATGTAATAAGTATTTCGAAATTTTAAGATTAGAGTTTTTGAACATGGGCGATTATCACAGAGGAGCATTACACCTTTGGCCAAACCATTTCACTCAGGTATTAGAATTCTTAGAGAATCTCATAATCATGCCATTAGTCCTAATGATTTTAACATTATAATTAAACTATAAATCACTTTGACGTTTTTTTTAGGTTATCCTAGGTAATTTACACATATGTTACTATGTATGATAATTGTATAGATGTATACCCGTACCTAAATAAACTTTCTTACTTAACGCTGAATTTTGGAAACTTTAAAGATCTTAGATATTAAACAACTTTAATCTAAACTAAATGATAATGATTCTTCAATTTGAGATATTTAATCTGAAATAATTATCGTTTCCCCCTTGGTTTGGTAAGTTTAATTTTCTATCTATATTCGACGTTTTGGTTTATCTTGGAGAGTAACCGACTGGTTCTGGCGGGACCAAGCAACTACTTACCGGTGTGTTGACCTATTTTTTCCCTTAAATTTCTCATCTTTTTCTAATGTGTATTGTATTTTCTATTATGCATAATATTTGTACAGTGTTATGTCATGTTCCAGAACACGATTCATGAAGATGGTGATGGATTTACGACCGATACGTTTAATTCTTGCAAAAAGTGTTCAATGAAGATTTTCCTGGGTCTTTCCCGCGTGCAAGATCATAATTTATTCGAATTTTATTAACTTGTTTTTTCTAATTCTTGTGAACACCCACTGAAAAAATGTAGTTATGCAATCTTTTTTAAGTATTAGACAAAGAACGTGATTAATAGGTGTGAGGGGAAATATTCACGCTTTGTCAGTGTGCATGTTATGTACTTCGTACAGTATATAAAGAAAAAAATTCCAAATTATGATTACACTTTGGAGTGGCGTTCCAGGGAATAAATGTTTGAAGCATAGTGATTAACACCGGCAAAGTATATGACCCCAATGGAAATATTTATTTTTATTTTTAGGGGATGGGGGTTATCCTAGGTAAACTGACACAAGTTACTAGGTATGATAATTGTACTTATGTGTATCTGTACCTAAATAAACCTACAGAGAAAGGCATTTTTGGTAGATATATTTGGCCCACCAGGGGCTTCTTCAGTCCACAGATGTCTTGATAATCGTATATGTATATCTCACGCGGACAAATGGTACACGCAGCCGCCTGAGCCGCCATTATTAGCGGGGGCTCACATAACACGCTAAGTTTTAATAATTTTATTCTCAAACGGGTTCTAATACTTCCACCTTAGGGTAAAATGCACCATTTTAAAGTAAGTTAGATGTTCCTTGGGATAAGCTGAAATTTTGCAAAAATACTTTTCGTTCTATTACTATTTATGCAAGATTTATTGTTATTTTCTTGCGTTTTTAAACTATGTACTTGTTCTTACTTGAAGCTCAGACCAATAAATGAAGGAGGTGCTTTATATTTTAAGGCCCTTCAAGGAAGGTTCCTTGAAGCTGGTGAGGGGCTCTTGATCCAGGGAATTGGATCTGTGCTCCAGTTCCCTAAATTAAGCCTGAATGCCTTCCTTGCAGTTACCACCTCCCACAGACAGGCGTTGTATAATCCCAACAGGTTTAGCGCTCCCCTATGATTATAATAATAATATGTTTTAAGGACTGTGTGTTCCATATGTTTTATTGTGGCTTAGGTTATACACCTCTGGTTTTAGCATTTCCCAGTAAATAATAATATGGACCTGGCGTGAGAGGGGGGGGGGGGTTATTTGGAGAGAGGCACCTTTGCATGATCTCTCCTTTTCCTTGGGCTCCAAAAATGTCACTTATTTTATTCATGGGGAAGGTTCTGAATGACGAAGTAGATGCAATGATGCTACGTTTGGCGAAGGCGACGCAGTAAATGTGTAACTGAAAGAATTGCATCCCAAATTTATAATACAACAATGTCTTAGTAATTTAATATCTAACACAATTTTCTGCAATGAAAAGGTAAATGTCACAGCATCCAGTGACTTCAGGTGAGCAATTAGATTTGTCAAGGCTTCATTATTTAGAACCACCTGGTCAGCCGCTCAGATCTCCCTGCACTCCACATTGAACTACTATAATAATCATGCTGTTATAATCCTATAGTTATCGTACTCAAATGTATTGCTAGAAAAAAAATAGGATTAGCCTATAGAAAAGGTCGCACCCCTGTTGAGGCTCTTTCTCACTGTTCTTGCAGCCAAGGAACTTAGGACACTGGGACAGTCGACAGATTGGTAAAAAAAAATTTATCAGTCGTTTCAATGCCTACACCCCACTTAACCGACCATGGCGGAATATAAATCAAATTAAGGCTAACGAGACTGATCAGGTTTCGCATCTTCATCCTTTTCACAGAACAAATATGTTAGTCAGTGCTTGGGCTGCTACATCAACCTATATTATTATTATAAAAAAAATAGTAATAATAATAATGTTGCTTCCAAACAAGTCGCCTTTTTTTCTCTCCCATCACTGCTGGATCTAAGGCTAACAGAAAATCATCTGTGCTGTTCCAGAAGCACAAGTGTAATTTAAGACTGAATCAGAACCCCATAAAGTGTTCTCAGTCCCGCGTTATTCAATATTCAAATTAATGCTTTATTTAATGATATGCCCAGACAACCCAGTCATTATATAAACCATGCTGGTGATATAATGATCCACACCACCGAATTCTCAAACGCTTAAAATATCCTGAATCCTCTACTAAATTCATGTTAAGACGTCGGTTAATTATTTCGGGTTAGAAAACCTAGTTACTAATAAATGCCCTCACCGACGAAGAGACGCTTTCCGCAGGATCCAGTTGCATGTTTGGTCTCGCCTTGATTGTGTCCGAGATACAGATACCTGAGATTCAGGATATCTATTAGGACTTGTTGTAACCAGACTTTGTCACCAATACAAAGAGAGGATGAGGGTACTTAAGAACATAGCAGGGTTTCATTCTAGGTATGGTGCTATGTAAAAAAAACAACAACAACGGAGTATTTTTGTCTACATGAGATCACTACTTGATCATGTTGCACCCCTGCTTCCTCTTCTGCCAGACAGTAAGCTTGGAGGATTTGAAAAATTGCAGAACGAAGCTATGAGGATCATCCTAGGATGTTCGTGAACCACCAAAATAATAAACATGCAGAAAGAACTTGGCATTCCAAATATCAGTGTGTATTACATAAAAAATGTCATCATTGATATTACTATGCTCAAGGAAACCCATCCAGACTTGCAAAGAAACCCTTCAAATTTGCTTTACCACAGGCGAACACACTTCAAATGAATCGTAAAATCTGGAGCTGATTTCCGAATGAGCCACATATGATCTGTCATGCAATGAAAAAAAACGATATTTCCCTTCATCGTTGGGCGATATTGACTGAAACGTCTGCCATTACTCCGAACTGATGGTTGCTGGTGATTTGTTCGTCATGAAACAGGAAAGTGACTTCTGAAACGGGTCTTAATCATATTGTGATCTGTTTTAGTGGTTTACAAGAAAAAGGAGGAACATGGTTTTCTGTCTTAGTAATGGAGCTGAATTTCACCCATCACTATTGAGAAAAATAAGTGGATGTTGAAGAAAATTGGAGATTGAGGCGCATCATTCAACCCTCAGGATAGTATGTTTTGCTACACAGCGGCTGGTACTGGACAGCTTGTATTGTATGATTGTTACTGTATAACTGGTACTATAGGATTATTACTGTATGACTGGTACTGTGGCACTCTTACTGCATGACTAGTATTGTAGAACTGTTAACTGTAGGGCTCATTCAATACTAGGGATGTATCGGATGTGAAAATTTAGATATCCGCGCATGCGGATGTAAGAAATTGTGCGGATGTTCCGCGGATACTGATGCGGATGTAGGAAATTGTGCGGATGTTCCGCGGATTTCGGATGCGGATATCTGTTAACAGTAAAATGCGGATGTAAGAAGTTGTGCGGATGTTCCGCGGATGCGGATATCCTATACATCACTAGTCAATACGGCTGGTACCGAGCTGCTGCAGCTGTAGGCTAACGGGTCCTCTCACCGTTCATGAAAATCGTCCCGATTTTAAGATTACATGGATTCATCAAGACAACACTGTGCTAGACAGATCATGCTCGGCGTGTTTTAAATTTATTTGTTATTAAATATAGGTTTTGTAAATTTTCTGTAACAGTATCCTAACCAAACTTTAAAATAATCTGTAGGAAAAAACGTTCAGAAAACGAAGTGTATACGAATGTGGGTTGGACGCTAGGCTGCACATATCTCCTGGTCATGAGAGGTTAACACATTATTACTCATACACAAATAACTTTTACTTATTAGACTGAAATTTATGACGTTTCGGCCCGACTTGTACCATTATGGTCAAAGTCGAACCGAGACGTCGTCATAAGCATGTCTTCTAAGTGTGGATTATATGTGTAGTGTTCCAGCCACGGTATTGTAACTTTGTATTCATTATTACTCAATTTTTTTACGCTTCCTATTACTTTCATAATTAATATTTTTTTTATTCCTCCAAGGAATCAAAATTTGGGTTTTATACTCAAAATACTATATTTAAAAATCTTAAATGCATAATGTGTGCTCGAGAGAAAGAAAATATAAATAAAATAACGCCTACGAGAAAATGTAAATGACGATGAATACGGAAAAAACTTCAAGGCAAAACCTGGATAACATTCCTCACTTAGATTAATCCACCTATATAAATAGTTTTGACCGCCACTGCCACAATTTTTTTTATTCCACCGCTGGCTAGGCTAGGCTTGGTGGATAGACACATTGTATTTTATACCATTTCTTTTTAGGCTAGGCTTGTTAAAGTCGACATAAATTATATTTGCTTAGATTAGAGTGATTAGACTTGGCTTAAATTACATTGGTTGTCTTTAATTAGGCTAGAGTAATTTAATCTGTATTACACTGTTAATCTTCGATAAAGACAGGTTAGGTTTTTGTTAATGCACGGTAAATTAAGCTTGTCAAGATAAAAAATAATGTTTAAAGTATGTTAATGTTGCTAGCAAGGAATGTTGTGCTCGTATTCACTCTTAAGAATGGCACGAGAGAACACCTGTGGTTGTGTTGACAGGTGCTCACTACCTTCCACAAACTAAGTACTCACTCCTAATTAGTGCAGTAAGTGTCTTCTATATCAGGACACAGATGCGAGCGCCTCTGTGATCGTCTCTCAGGTAATTAAAACTCTTCACTACTTATATTTAACTTGATTTAAAGTTTCATCAACATTTAATCCAACACACGGGGTGGAAGAGGGTGGTGAGCGGGTGCGCCCGCCAGGGGAAACTCTCCCTTAGTGATGCGTGACATAGAGGTGACCCGAGCGCAACCTAGCAGGGTGTTGAGCGTGTATGTGCCAGGGGAGACTCACCTTTAGTGACGCGTGAAATAAAGGTGACTGGAGCGCTACCCAGCAGGGTTTTCACTCCGCGCCCAGCCTAGTGAGGTCATGTTTGAGGCCCTAATGAGAAAAGTTTGAAAAGTCTCGCAGGTTATTAGTATGTAAAGTGGTGGGTCGCGCCTAGGTGACACCGCCCTCTCCCCTACCTCGCCACTGCTGCTGCTGCTTCCGCTGCCTCAGCCACTGCTGCTGCTGCTTCCGCTGCCTCAGCCACTGCTGCTTCCGCTGCCTCAGCCACTGCTGCTTCCGCTGCCTCAGCCACTGCTGCTTCCGCTGCCTCAGCCACTGCTGCTTCCGCTGCCTCAGCCACTGCTGCTTCCGCTGCCTCAGCCACTGCTGCTTCCGCTGCCTCAGCCACTGCTGCTTCCGCTGCCTCAGCCACTGCTGCTTCCGCTCCCTCAGCCACTGCTGCTGCTGCTTCCGCTGCCTCAGCCACTGCTGCTGCTGCTGCTGCTTCCGCTGCCTCAGCCACTGCTGCTGCTGCTTCCGCTGCCTCAGCCACTGCTGCTGCTGCTTCCGCTGCCTCAGCCACTGCTGCTGCTGCTTCCGCTGCCTCAGCCACTGCTGCTGCTGCTTCCGCTGCCTCAGCCACTGCTGCTGCTGCTTCCGCTGCCTCAGCCACTGCTGCTGCTGCTGCTGCTGCTTCCGCTGCCTCAGCCACTGCTGCTGCTGCTGCTTCCGCTGCCTCAGCCACTGCTGCTGCTGCTGCTGCTTCCGCTGCCTCAGCCACTGCTGTTGCTGCTGCTGCTTCCGCTGCCTCAGCCACTGCTGCTGCTGCTGCTGCTTCCGCTGCCTCAGCCACTGCTGCTGCTGCTGCTGCTTCCGCTGCCTCAGCCACTGCTGCTGCTGCTGCTGCTTCCGCTGCCTCAGCCACTGCTGCTGCTGCTGCTGCTTCCGCTGCCTCAGCCACTGCTGCTGCTGCTGCTGCTTCCGCTGCCTCAGCCACTGCTGCTTCCGCTGCCTCAGCCGCTCCCGCTGCTGCTTCCGCTGCCTCAGCCGCTCCCGCTGCTGCTTCCGCTGCCTCAGCCGCTCCCGCTGCTGCTTCCGCTGCCTCAGCCGCTCCCGCTGCTGCTTCCGCTGCCTCAGCCGCTCCCGCTGCTGCTTCCGCTGCCTCAGCCGCTCCCGCTGCTGCTTCCGCTGCCTCAACCACTGCTTCCACTGCCGCTGCCTTAGGCGCTTCTGCCACCTCCACCGCTGCTGCCACCACCACCATCATCATCGCCGCCGCCGCTGACTCCTACTTACTGGCCTCCCTCACCTAAACTTCATTCTTTAATGCCACCTTCTACCACGCTACCCCCACCGCTCTATGAAACCACCGTCACTTCCTGCGTAGGACAGAAAGGGCAGACAAAAGAAAAATATTAACATTGTAGGGACCAAGACAAGAGGTTGCCTCAATAAACATACTATATTCAGAAGTAGATATAGTTGAGCTGAACCATGTCAGTTGTGAGAAACTTAGGAGGCGGGACCAGGAGTTATATGTCAAACTCCGCAGGTAAAGATGAGGGCTCAGGAGTTATACTTCAGGCTTCACAAGAGGTCAGCCCAGCAAGTTAAAAGGCGGGCACAAGATTTATAACAAAAGCTCAGCAAGTTAAGAGACGGACCAAGTTAACATACGAGGCTCAAACTTCCTGTGTGTGCGCGCGCGTGCGCGCACACACACACACAGGAGCTCTGTGAATTGATCCCCCTGTAACCACATAACCCCTCCGTAAAGGACTTGGACCGCCTGTCCTTCCATCACACCGATGTGTAAGACATCTTATAATAATAATCTTTATTTCTACAAGTACATGACTTACTGCTAGGTGAACAGGGACAGCAGGTGTCTTAAGGAAACGCGCCCAATGCTTCCACACTTACCGGGAATCGAACCACGAATGCAGCACGTTACACGTCACAAGCAAGGACAATGCAATGCTATCTCGAGACGACCTTTATGCTTTACGGACATGGTCCGGGTGGTCTCGCCGGAATAATACTGACAAAGTTGTCTGCCGTTGGGCCTTAAAGTTACACATCTGTAGCAGATTGTTGAAAGACATGCAAGATTTGAAGGATGTATTTTCTGAGAACGTAACTAGCTGCAAGGAAGAGATGGCATCAACGATCAAATAGGATGAAAATGACAGGCAGGCTATCAGGGAAAAACTTATCACCAATGTATTAACCCAATGAAAGCCGAAGACCACCCTACAACTCTTGTCAGCATTGCTTCTCAATGTGTATTACCAGCACGGGTAAATGTAGATGATGTAGATATGGATAAATATGCATATACAAGAGTATGAGTCAAGCTAGCCTGAGGGATTACATCAACCCCTGAAGAGGCGTGTTCTCATGATTCAGAAAAAAAGAAAGTATAGGCAAGTCCTGCTGAGCAGTGAGAATCTTGACTGATATTTATAAGGGCCATGACACTTAAAAACTCGTGAAGATAATGTTAAGAACATAATGAACTAGCACAAGTTCGAACCTCAGTGTTTGCAGGAAAAATAAAACCAGATACATGTGAATTTCTAAACAGTCAAGAATGAAGAAAAAACTTAACTTGTGACAGTCAATCCGTGCAGCTGGGTAACTTGATGCCAATGTAAGATATGGATGTGCCATTCTTTGGGCAGTTCATTGGCCAAGTAAGAGTAGTGTAAAAGACCTAGTTATAAATTCTGTAAAATAAGTTACCAGTAAAAAAGAGATCAAGGTGTAACTCAGCGTTCTCAAGAACATCTGCTGCACTTAAACACACACTTCCGCCTCAACATGTGCTAACTGTTATGAAAAGAAAGATAATTGATATAGTATGTGATGATCGTCTGACTACAGTGGAACAGTCACACAAGCCAAGCAGTCAAGTGCTAGGCTTGTCGTAACACTGACCTCGGCATTTTCTAAAGTCAATATCAAGCTCAGTAGTGAGACAGTTAAACACATCAACCATGCTTTCTCCTGAGTGGTCTTTAAGCTCAGAAATATACACCTTGGCCGGAGGTCCCCTAGATTTTGAGGCCCTAGGCTTCAGCCTGCCAAGCCTATAGGTAAATCCGGCACTGCACACCAGGTATAACTTATACTAGCATGAGGGAATACCTCTGCTTCACATTTGGGCAGTTTTTGTTGGCACTGTGCTGATAGAGGTGGTTCAGTTGTCATGACATGAAAAGTGTCTCCTGACATGTCTTTGTCAAATAATCAGCCATAACTGGCTGATTATCCGCTATCTCACCCCAGTTAGGATTCACAACTAATTAGTGCTGTAATACTAAAACAGATGATCACCATGTTGTAGAATTCTAAACAGGATCACCATGTCGAAGAATCCTTAACAGAGGATTAACATGTAGAATCCTAAACTGGATCACCATGTTGTAGAATCCTAAGCTGCTTTTTGAAAGTCTTGAAGTATCCTGTTGGATACAGACGTATATATAAATACATATTCTGATAATAATTTTTTGTCTGACGCCTTTAGGTTTGCATGCATGCGTATATGTTTGCGTGTGTGCTTTTTTGAGTGTGACTACTAGTGTTGTGCTACAAATGTAATCAAGAGAGCACTTAGATGCACATGACATGTGCGCTTGATTAATCGATCGTATATATATATATATATATATATATATATATATATATATATATATATATATATATATATATATATAATGTTAATTTATCTAGCATCAAACACACACATACACACAAGTAGGTAACAAATAGGTAATTATACACACACACAGTGACGTCACTGGCTTCCAATATATAACGCAATAAATCCACAATTAATTTCGCTATTAAAATTCATACGCAATGATGGTGTATTTCTGTTTCACAAACACAGCATCGACTAGATGAAACGCCTAATATATAAATCATCACTGAAATATTATTACATTCACCGTATAATTGGTCAGTTTTATTGCAAGCATAAATTCAATATCATCTACATATTTTATAGAGTAATTTTGCAAGAGTATTTGATGATGCACATACATATTCATTGACAAATTAAATGCAGAGTATCAAACAGGTTTTTTGGAGGGGAAATTTAAACAGCGCGCTGGAGTTGTTAATATTCGGAATAAAATCAGATTCAAAATGTTTTTGGACAAGGTAATTATCGCGTGTATTTGTTATAATTATATAATTTTTTTTTTTTGTAACTTGGTTTGGGTAGCGCTGTCTGGGTCATCATGTAGTGTTGGTAGCATTGGATTAACATGCAGTGTTGGTAGTACTGTCTGAGTCAACATGTACTGTTGGTAGCACTGTCTTTGTTAACATGATGGCAGTACTGAGTTTTCATGCAGTGTTGGTAGTACTGTCTGGGTCATCATGTATTGCTGATAGCGCTGTCTGTGTCAGCATGCATTGTTGGCAGCATTGGGTTAACATGCAGTGTTGGTAGTACGTACGAATCACAGCCCGGCTGATTTGGCACTGACTTTAGGTATCTGTCCAGCTTCCTCTTGAAGACAACCAGGGGTCTATTGGTAATTCCCCTTATGGCTGGTGGGAGGCTGTTGATCAGTCTTGGGCCCCGGACACTTATTGTTTTCTTTTTAATGTACCAGTGGCGCCCCTACTTTTCACTGGGGGTATGTTACATCGCCTGCCAAGTCTTTTGCTTTCGTAGGGAGTGATTTGTGTGTGCAGGTTAGGGATCAGTCCTTCCAGAATCTTCCAGGTGTAGATTATTAACAGACTTCCAGGCGTTCCCAGTAGTTAAGATGTTTGATGGAACTTATACGTGCAGTAAAGTTCTCTGTACATTCTCTAGATCTGCAATTTCACCTGCCTTGAATGGGGATGTTAATAAACAGCAGTATTCCAGCCTAGAGAGAACAAGTGATTTAAAAAGGATCATCATTGGCTTGGGATCTTTTGTCTTGAATGTTCTCATTATCCATCCTATCAGTTTCCTCGCAGATGTGATAATGGCATTGTTGTGGTCCTTGAAGGTGAGATCTTCGGACATTACCACACCCAGGTCCTTCACATTGCTTTTCCGCTCTATTGTGTGATTTGAGTTTGTAGTATACTCAGTCCTAGCTATTATATCCTGAGTTAACATTCAGTGTTGGTGTCACTGTCTGGGTCATGTATTGTTGGTAGCACTGTCAACATGCAGTGTTGGCAGCACTGTCTGGGTCAGCATGTAGTTGGTATCATTGTCAACATTGTAGTGTTGACAGAACTGTCTCGTTCAACCTGTAGTTGGCTGAACTCTCAGTGTCAACATATAGTGTTGGTAAATATCAAAATGATATAAAATACCGACAGGTTGTTAGGTAAGACATATGCAACAGTTAGGTATCTTTATTTAGAAACGTTTCGCGTACACAGTAGGCTTCTTCAGTCGAGTACAGAAAGTTGGTAGAAACAAAAGAAATGTGAAGACGATGTAATCAGTCCATCACCCTTGAAGACGTAGTTTTGAGGTGGTCAGTCCCTCAGCTTGGAGAAGAGTATTTGTTTCATAGTCAGACTATGAAACAAATACTCTTCTCCAGGCTGAGGACTGACCACCTCAAAACTACGTCTTCAAGGGTGATGGACTGATTACATCGTCTTCACATCTCTTCTGCCTCTACCAACTTTTCTGTACTCGACTGAAGAAGCCTACTGTGTAGGCTAAACGTTTCTAAATAAAGATACCTAACTGTTGCATGTGTGTCTTACCTAACAACATATAATGTTGGTAGCACTGTCTGGAGTCAACGTGTAGTGCTGGCAGTACTGTCTGGATCAACTTATAGTGTTGGTAGCACTGAGTGAGGGCGTAGTGCTTGTAGCACTTTGTCAACATGTAGTTTTGGCAGCACTGGATCAACATGTGTTAGTAGTAGTGGTTGGGTCAACATATATATTGTTGGTATCACTGTCATGGTCAGCATAGTGCTGGTAGCACTGTTGGTCAATATGTAGTGTTGTTAGCACTGTCAGTGTCAGAATATGGTGTTGGTAGTACTGGTTGAGTGAACATATGTATGTATATTGTTAAAATCAATATGTAGTGTTGGTAACACTGTCAACGTGCACCACATGGTACACATACACTGTACAAACACACACACACACACACACACTGTACAAGCACACACACACACTGTACAAACACACACACAATACACCATAATCCCTGAGAATTGCCACACATTTAGCTGTAAAATATAAAAACACTTTTATAGAGCCATTGTTGACACATGTATGAGCGTGGTGGATCGTGTTTAATACCCGTTACCTACATGTAAACAAAAGATTAAAGTGGAATACCCACATAGTCCAACTGTGTTTCTGCCTAACTTTTCTATTTTTTTTTCTCGTTAATTTTTTTAAAGATAGCCTTTTAACCAATAATCAACATAGTTTTTGCGTAAGAAATTTACTTGAATTCTAAATTAACATTTACAGAATTTTGAGAGAAATTCCCCAAAGATGTAGTGTACTTTGATTTTCAGAAGGCATCTGAGAATATACTTCACAAGAGATTACTAAGTAACCTATATTATTATTATAATCAAATAGAATAAGTAATCTATAGTTTTGTGGCATGAGTGACAGTCTTCAGGATTGGATTGTGATTGTATTAGTATTTGTAAACTCCAAATTCCGTGGGAAGTCTATCCCAGTGATCTGTAATTCTGAAGAGAGAAAGAAACTAAGATACTTGAAGGATGTTTCTGGGAGCCAATGCCACTGCTGCCCGGTCCCAAACCAGGCCTCACAGAAGAGGAGAGGAGCAATAGAAGAAAACAGAGGAGAAAGGTTCAAACGACACTTGGTTACCAATACTGGTGAGTTTAGTCAGTTTCGTGAACACTCATTGTTCAGGGTAACAGGATTCTAAATATTATTATAATAAAATAGAAGCGCTAAACCACAGGGGTTATACAGCGAGGATTCTAAATAGCTTTGAAAACTTTGAATAAAACCCACTATGACATCCATGGCAAGCAAGAATTCTAAATAATGCTGTACCTAAGGACAACTACACTGACAAATGCATATTGTCTACGTCACAAGGAAGCTTTACGATAATATAGACTGTTCTGAGCTGCTGTCAGATTATTATTATTATAATCAAAAGAAGGGCTAAACCACAAGGGTTATACAGCACAGCGGGGCAAGGTAGGATGCAGGGATAATGGGTAGTAAGAGGGAGAGGGATGATTAGGAGGGTATGGAGCACAGCGGGGTAGTGGATAGTGCAGGGATAGAGGGTAGTAAGAGATTGAGGTAGCAGGGACTGAGGGAAGAGCTAGAGGTATAATCTTCAGAGTTTGTGTAGTAAGTCAGTTGCTGTCAAAAAGTCAGTGAGAGTCAGGATTAAAGGAGGGCCCATCAGCGAGAAGGGAAGGTAAAGAAAGGGCCGCAGAGCGAAGACGACGTTGGAGGTAAATTCTGCGTGCTCGTTGATAGTGGGGGGCAGTCCAACAGAATATGTTGAACAGACACTGGAACCTGACAATGCTCACAGAGAGGGACAGGGAGCCTCTCCATGAGATACCCATGAGTAAGACGAGTGTGGCCGATGAGAAGACGGGAGAGTGTAGTCTCCCAACCTCGACATTGGTGACAGCTGCTGTCAGAGAAATGGTAAATTAAGTTCAGTGGGGACAAATGAAAATAACTGCAACGCCTATATTCTCAGTAATATAAAACTTAATTATGCAGGATTTGAGATGTATTACCCGTTCTGCTTAACAGAATTTTGAAGCCAAGGCGAGGGCGAATAAGTGATTGTCATAATGCTAATTGATTATTTGTCCAAGTATAGCTAATTATAAGTAACATAATTCCCAAGATTATATTGCTACTCTTATCATTGTTATCACTTTATTTAGGGTATTCAGTGCGGTTTTGGTCATCGTATTACAGAATGGACTTTTAATGTGCTGGAAAACTGACTGAGGAGACTGAGACAATCTCCTAGCGTTAAGAATATCTCCAACATGATAGTTAAATATTACTAAGTTTAGACTCTGGTAAAGTTTAGAATGATATGGTATATGATTAAGGGTACAGATAAAAGATGTGGAAAAAATATGAAGTACATAAAGTGCTGATATTTTAAAACTAAACCAGAAGCGTCTTGGAGGCAAATACTTTGGGAAAAAAGGCGAAAGGAAACCTTATAAACAGGCTAGGAAATTAGTCATTAGTTTGGTGTGAGTAGGTATTATCTGTTTTCATGTTTTATTTTGTTGACCAAAATTTATAGTCATCTAGAGGAAAAAGACATGGTCTACAATAAAGTTCTTTGTTTATATGGCGTTTTTATAAACAAAATCAACACCGAAGGTAAACAGATCTGCCTCAGTGCTTCACAATGGGTATGACTTTCTCTTCACAACTCAGGCTTTTTTCCCCGCTAAATATACCGCTGGTTTGTGCGCCAGAAAAGTTTTTTGTCACTTGACTGTAAAAACATGGTCAAAGTCAACTTGAGAGTCAGTCAATTTTATTTTTTTTAGCGATTTTAGGTCTCGTTTCTCTCTGTTGTCTTCAGAATAGTTTTTCAAGGCTTTCAGCCATTGACATAATTTATGCAGCCGACATGGAACACTTTTAGCGGGGACGGTGAGTCCAAATTATTTTAAAATTTCCTGTAGATCTTTAGGTGTCACTCATGGGTTTAAGGATGCATTCCGAGAGAGTTTTCTAAATACATGGTCGAATAAAACATTCCTGCATTGATTGAATGTCCGTGGATTCTTCATAGTAGCAGCCTTTGATTTTACTTTGTTTGCTATTATTCTTTGGGTTCAGTTAGTTATAAGTTAAATATCCATTTGCCCACCTTTCCAGTTATTCACTTTGCATACACTTTGTGCGAAATTACCCCATGGTTGCCTTTGGTAAGTGCGACCATGGGTTAATTTCGCACAAAATGTATGCAAAGTGAATGACTGGAAAGGTGAGCAAATGGATATTTAACTCCCTAACTAATTGAACCCAAAGAATAGCAAACAGAGTACAATCAGAGGCTGCTACTATGAAGAGTTCTGTTCCCCAAGGCACGTTACTCGCCCCACTTCTCTTTCTTATATCTGACAGAGAGGGACAAACTATAACTGCATCATCCTTTGCAGACGATACTGAAATCTGCATTAGAGCGGCATCCATAGAAAGCACAGCGAGCCTCCAAGCTGATATCAGTCTAGTTTTCAAGCAGGGCTACTGACAAGAATATGATGTTCAATAAGGACAAATATC
The DNA here is from genome assembly GCA_009830355.1 of Cherax destructor. Classification (NCBI taxonomy): domain Eukaryota; kingdom Metazoa; phylum Arthropoda; class Malacostraca; order Decapoda; family Parastacidae; genus Cherax; species Cherax destructor. The sequence continues at coordinate 41,080 of WNWK01012199.1, read as the reverse complement.
AAGTTACCACATTATGGAAGGAGTGAGGAAATAAAAACAAGATCAGTGTACAGGACAAACTCAAATCACTCAATAGAGCACAACTCTAATGTAAGAAACCTGGGAATGATGTTAAAAGATTTCACGTTCAAGAAGCACAACGTCATTATCGCAACTGCAAGGAAAGTGATAGGTTGGATAACTAGAACTTTCAAAACAAGAGATACCAAGCGAGTGATGATACTCTTCAAGTTATTGGTTCTCTGTAGATTGGAATGTTGCTGTGTACTAACGGCCCCCTTCGAAGCAGGCGAAATTACAGAACTGAAAAATGTACAGAGAACAATTACAGCTCTTATAAACTCAGTCAAGCAACTACATTACAGGGAGCGTTTGAAGCATCTCGAACTGTACTTTTTTAGAACGTTGGTGAGAAATATACATGATAAGCCACATCTGGAAGATTCGGGAGGGATTCGTCCCAAACCTGCACACCAAAATTACTACATATGAACACAAGAGGCTTTGAAGACAGTGCAAGATCACTGAGTATAATGAGAGAGATTTCAATAAGTACAAAAAGTCTACGACTCTTCAGCACCCTCCCTTAATGTACAAGTGGAATTACCAACAAACCCCTGCTGTCTTCAAGAGGAAACTACAAATTCGTCAAATCAATTTCTGATCAGCTGGGTTGTGGTGCATACTTTTGACTGAGGGCGACGGGGACTAACAGCTTGATTGATCAGGCCAGCAGCCAGGAGGCCTGGTCTGGGACCGTGCCGCGGGGGCTGTGACCTCCGGAAGCGACTTCAGATAAACTTCTCTTACCCACCACCAACAACTACCACCTCTAAAAACAACCGCTACCACCACCAACAACCATCAACAAGCACCACCATCACCACGACCACCTGCATCTCTCCCTCTCACAGCAGTTTGTTGTTGTTCACGCCTAACCGCTGCGACTTTAACCATAAACTTCTCACACTCCTCCATTAAGTCTTCCCGCTGGCCCTCACGCCCCCCCCCCCTCTGTCTCTCCCCTCTTTCATCACCCCTTCTCCCTTCCCCTCTAGCTTTTCTCTCAATTGCTTTCACCACCCTCCCTCCGTCGCTTGATTCCTTCCTTGATTTCTTCCTTTTTTTTCCTTCCTTGATTTTTTATTTTCTTCATTTTCTGTTCCTTCTCTTTCCCGTGCCCTCCATTGTTTACGGAGTTAGGTTGAGTTCCTACCTTTATTTACAAAAGTTGTTACCTACCTCAGGTGATTTGAAAGGTTTCTCTAGCATTATCTTTATTAAATTTTTATTGTTATAAGACGTACAGATAGGGAACAGGGTGAAGTTGGAGCCAACTGTGGGCCAGCGATTTCGTTTGGTCAGTTTACTTTGTCGTTGATGTTATTATGTTGTGCGAACATGTTCCAAACTCGAGTTATTCTAGGAATGAATGCTCTCACATGAAGGGATGTTCTTGAGTTACTAGTGCTTGCAGTTTTGTGAAGTTACTAGTGCTTGCAGTTTTGTGAAGAGTTACTAGTGCTTGCAGTTTTGTGAAGAGTTACTAGTGCTTGCAGTTTTGTGAAGAGTTACTAGTGCTTGCAGTTTTGTGAAGAGTTACTAGTGCTTGCAGTTTTGTGAAGAGTTACTAGTGCTTGCAGTTTTGTGAAGAGTTACTAGTGCTTGCAGTTTTGTGAAGAGTTAGCTAGGTGCTTGCAGTTTTGTGAAGAGTTACTAGTGCTTGCAGTTTTGTGAAGAGTTACTAGTGCTTGCAGTTTTGTGAAGAGTTACTAGTGCTTGCAGTTTTGTGAAGAGTTACTAGTGCTTGCAGTTTTGTGAAGAGTTACTAGTGCTTGCAGTTTTGTGAAGAGTTACTAGTGCTTGCAGTTTGTGAAGAGTTCTAGTGCTTGCAGTTTTGTGAAGAGTTACTAGTGCTTGCAGTTTTGTGAAGAGTTACTAGTGCTTGCAGTTTTGTGAAGAGTTACTAGTGCTTGCAGTTTTGTGAAGAGTTACTAGTGTAGGTCCTCTCTCTTTCTCCCTCCCTCAGTCATTTGTTAGCAGAGTGTCTCCAGGGGAAGAGTGCTCACAGGGGAGTGCTTCCCCAGGCTTGCCTCATCCTCTGGGGAGGAATAACTTTTCCCAGCCGCCCTTCTCCTCCCTTTTCTCATTTCTCACTCTCCTTAACTCATTTTCCCTTCATTTTCCCCCTTCCCTTAACACCTCTCTTCCTTCATTTCTTCCTTCTATCCTTCCCTACCCGCTAATCATTCCCTCCCCTTAAGCTTGCCCGAAATGCTGCGCATAACCATGGACTTTCAACATTCACTTCAGTATCACTCGTGTCTGTATGAACATTGTATCATGTTGAGATAAACTTTTATTTGTTTCCTTCCCTCTCCACAATTTTCTACCTCCCAAAACATCGTTCCCCTCCCCGATGCTCCTCCCCCTCCCCACCCCGCCTCAACTCTTCATCCAGTCCTTTCTTCTTTAAGTTTTACTTTCAATTTATCAAGCAATCCTCAGTTTGCTTATCCTCCTCCCTCCCTCCCTCTTACAGAGTTAGAGAGATTATTATTATTATAATCAAATAGAAGCGCTAAACCACAGGGGTTATACAGCGGGAGAGAGAAAGAGAGAGAAAGAGAGGTAGGTCCACATGCAGAGTAATTAGGTCCTTAGGGAAGCCGAGAACAGGTGCCAAGTGAGGAGAGTGTTAGTGAAGGGTGAGAGAATTTTGCCATTTTCACGAATAAGTTGGGAAAATGGAAACATAGGTTTTCATGTGGTAATTTTTGAATGATTGGTCCGATTAGTTTCGAAAGTTCTACTCCGATAACTTGATAATGCAACTTCTCGGCGGTACCAGACTTCAAGTGCAGGAGTATTCTGGGTTGTTGATCTCTGAGATGACTAGAGAATGGCTTTTCAATCGGATTTTAGCATTCAGTTATAGTGTTTTTTAATGGAAGGTTTGAAGGTTTGCCATTTTTTATTGAAGGAATTTGGTATTAATTTCCATGCGATAACTTGTGATGCCTTTACAAATTCGTATCAAATCTTGAACTTCTTTAGAAACTTGTTCCCCTCTCTGAACTAGTCCTGTCGCATACATTAAGGTACAGGGGGCTGAGGTTATGCGCAGCAGCAGCAATTGAAATACATCTAGTTGTGAATTGATCCAACCACAGTAGTGTCACGTTTATTTGTAATACAGAGGGCTACTGCGGGTAAAGGACTGCACTTATAAGCTAAGCAAGCTTCAACTTACGGCTTCACAGTATGAGACTTCAAAATTATTTTTACATCCCCTCATATTTTCTGTACTTTACCGATTTCGACTTTCAAATTTTTTTGGCCCTGAGCAATATTGAGTTTAAAATTCAACATAGCTCAGGGCTTCAGATAATCAGAGTTTGACCCTGTGCAGCACACTGTAGGACTATCTGCATATTATTATTATTATTATTCTCAAAACTAACCGTTAAACCCACAAGAGTCATACTGTCAAAATAAACAACCTTGGTGATTAAAGTTTTACTTGAATTCAACTCCTTTAAATACGAACTCACGAAATTCTGCACGTAGGAAAGGAGGCCAGACGCAGCGTAGCATCTGGGTGAAGAACAGCTCTCAAAAACATGAAATAAAAGATCTGGCACTAAATATATAGCCCAATGTGTCTTCCAAAACACACACACACACACAGAATAGCATTAACAGAGAAGCAAGCGTTAGAATAATCCTTAGAAATGTAAAGACCATTCTAACGCTCGACTATGCAGCTGCAGCATAGAGCCCACACCTAGCAAAACAAAAGAGAAACTAGAGAATGTACAAAAAATTCTAAACATGGATATTATATCAAATGAGGTTTAGAAACTATAAAGAAATGCCGAGAGTACCCATGTATTAAAATGATAAAACAAAAAGGGATAGAATTGCTATATGCAAAAAATTCTGACATTAATATAATGAACTAATTTTTTTTACATCATGAGTCAAGGATAAGGGAACCAAGTGGAAACCAAACATTCACTAGATTCATAGGAATGCTAGGAAGGTAAGGGCGTACAGAAGTATAACCTAGATGTGTTGTGGTCGCTGCATAATTTTACGAGATATCCTTCACATCACATAACCTGAGCCCTCTGTAACTCAGAAACACAGTTAGGTGAGGAACAGACTAATGATGTGTCAGGATTCATGATGTGTCACTTCAATTTCCCATTGTTTTTCTCGTGACACTGGTAGTGGACTGGAATTTCTGAAGATTTATTATTGAGAGCAACTGGGACTATGTGGCTTCTTCCCTGTTTCACCTCAAGAGACCTTCAAGGTTTACCAGACAGGAAGACAGTCAGGTAGTTACTGAGCGACTCATAATTCCTAAATTTCACCTTGAAGGAAGGGCTGTTTATTGGTATCGACAAATTAAAAGGTAGGGAGTTATGAGGAAACTGGGAATGGATAAGATTTTCCACGAGGACCATTAGTATAAGTCTTATAACGAGTGGTGGAAGAGAATTTTGGGGATTCTGGAGATAGATGATGGAAATGACTCAACCGTAGCGAAGGTGGAGACTTTCAGGCCTTGTGAAGACTGAGTGAATTCATTCTAAATTATAAGTGTATCTCTGTCAACATTATGTTCACCTCATTCTATAAGTTGTTTAGCAGATTTTATAAATTACATGTAATATTTTAATAAGTTTAAAGCATCCTATAATTTTATATACTCCAAGCTGTCAGTCTGTTGAAATAGTTATATTCCCTTGTCAACCCTGGTAAAGGGAGCTGCTGGTCTTATTAACCGTTGGCGACTGCCTGTGTAGGCTCTGGTATATGGTATATCACTTTTCCTCGTTAATATTTCCTTGATATAGAATGTACTGTTATTGAATTATATATTAAGTGTAGGATAAGTGGGTAATACAAACTTCATGGGGAGGCGAAGAATGGAGGTCATACTGCCTGGTAGAGCAAGCATTATGGTTGGATAATAACAAATGTGCCAGGAAGGTCTCCCCTTCCCTTGCCACACCTACTAGATATACCTAAAAAAATTCCAGTGATAGAGGAGCTGCAGCTCAGCTACCTCAAGAAACCCAGGAGCTGCAGCTCAACTACTTCAGGAAACCCAGGGGCTGCAGCTCAACTACCTCAAGAAACTACAAACTCAGCTAGACATACTCACCCTTCATAATCCATACTTGCACGCGCGCGCGCGCACACACGTCATTCTCTTCGCCCATCGCACAAACAACTAAATGCATCTAACCAAACAAACGCATTTAGTGCACACACACACACGCCCAACAACGACACCCAGAACAAACACAGTCCCCAAATAAAACCGACAAAAGTTTTCATATATTTTTGTAACTGTTTCGCCCCCTCACACAACCCCACGCGCACCTGAAAAAAAAAGTTGAACCGCTCACTGGAAAAAAGTAAAATGTGGTGAGTGGAAGTGGTGTGTGTGTGTGTGTGTGTGTGTGTGTGTGTGAGAGTGTGTGTGTGTGTGTGTGTGAGAGAGAGAGGAGAGAGAGGAGAGAGAGAGAGAGAGAGAGTGGGGGCGGTGAGAATAAATTCATGAGAGTGAGGAGAGGTTTGGAAGGAAACGAGGGAATTGCTGGAGGATAAAGAGGAGAGGATGATTGAGAAGATGGAGGAGAATGCGACGGAAGAGAAGATAGAGGAGGAGTAGGAGATAAAGGAAAAGATGAAGAATATGATGGGGGGGGGAAACAAATGGAGGAGGGAGATGATAAAGAGTGATGGAGGAGAATGAGATGATGAGAGAAGGAAGATATAATGGGAGAGAAAAATGGAGGAGATGAGGAAGACGAGGAGGAGGAGAGAAAACCAGACGACAATGATAAAGAGGGAAAGGGAGAGAACGAGGTTTAAAATACAAAGGAACCACACTACACAAACATTTCAGATCGTATTCATTAAAATTCCAGGACCAAAACAATTCACTTTTTACAGATGAAGCAAAAATTTATGCGCCATATTCATCAAGACCTTTTGTTATGTATTGTAGCTGAGAGAGAAAGAAAGAATATCACTATTTTATATACCTTTCTGTATTTAAACTCAATAGCCAAATCCATTGCACGACAGTCTTGGACCCTCTGAATGCTTACATTGTTAGCCACAGATGCAGTGTCCTTAATAATTTCATATATTGGGATATATGCTTCTATGGTGTTGCTTTTATGAAGAAAGTGGGATCAGAAAGATGAGTGGGGATGTGTTGGTGTTCTCGAAGTGAGAAGTACAGTATGAGTGGGGATGTTGGTGTTCTCGAAGTGAGAAGTACAGTATGAGTGGGGATGTTGGTGTTCTCGAAGTGAGAAGTACAGTATGAGTGGGGATGTTGGTGTTCTCGAAGTGAGAAGTACAGTATGAGTGGGGATGTTGGTGTTCTCGAAGTGAGAAGTACAGTATGAGTGGGGATGTTGGTGTTCTCGAAGTGAGAAGTACAGTATGAGTGGGGATGTTGGTGTTCTCGAAGTGAGAAGTACAGTATGAGTGGGGATGTTGGTGTTCTCGAAGTGAGAAGTACAGTATGAGTGGGGATGTTGGTGTTCTCGAAGTGAGAAGTACAGTGCCTGCACTCAGAAGGATGAGGGGGATGTGTTAGGGAGGGTGGGATTATTTGAATTGTGATGTCCTCGCACTTCTAGTAAGACAACTATCAGATGAGTGGTGTATATGTTTCCTCTTGAGTCACTCCTACCTTAGTGGGAAACCATCTATGTGGTAAAAAAGAAAAAAGAAAACTTTCCTAACTTTGGGTAACTGCGAATCTTCATGAGAAGCTCATTGCAACTTTTATTAATAATTTATCACAACTTTTCGAAGTTTATCACTTAGAATTTAATTTCGTAATATTTTTTACTTGGGATGTCAAAGTTATTGACAGTTGCAAAAAAAAAAAAATTATATATATATACATACACACACACATCAATATTGGCATTTTTGGCTGACCTCTTATTAAAGAAGTTGTAATTTTAATCTAGTTTAATATATAGTAACAAGTTTTGTTATGTGCTAGCTGTATTGAAGGTGTGTCCAATTATGGGGAGTTTAGTGGGCAAGAGTAGCCGGGTTTCAGTTAGAGCTACGAGTTCGGGGATCTCTCGCTCTGATGATGCATTTAGTAAGTGAAGAGAGACGGAAGGTGGGAAGGGGAGAAAGATGAGAGGGGTGGAGGGAGGGAGAGAAAGGGAGGTAAGGGAGTATTATGTGGCTCTTTTATTTACCCTCACCCCTCTACTCTCCACTCTTCTTCTCGATACACCCATTACCCCTTACTGTTTCCTCACTTTCTCCCCCTTTCCATAGTTCACCCCTTACCGAATATTTTTCCCTTATCCCCTCTCCTTACCCCTCTGTTGTTCCCCTTGCTCTTCCTCCATTACCATTTGCTCTTCCTCTCGCCTCTTAACCCCCCCCCTCCTCACCCCTTACCCTCTGTTCTCCCCTGCCGCCTCCTCCCCTCTATTGCCCCTCACTTTTGTTGACCTAGCAAACACGGTCGTTTATAAACACACGGCCTCTCCCCTCTTGGTACACTGTTGGCCGGGGGGGGGGGAGGGAGAAAGACCCCCTGTCCTGATAGCCTGTGTTGGGAGAGTCGTAACGGAAGAGGAAAGAGGGGAAGGAAGAAGAGAAGAGAAAAGAGGGGAAGGAAGAACGAGGGAATCAAGAGAGGGGGGAAAAGAAGACAGAAAGAGAATAAAAATAGAAGACGAAAAACTGGATATGAGAGCAAAGCCAAAACAGAGGAAAAGAGAATAGAAGAGGAAAGAGAACACAGGGTAGTGTATCTGAAGTCGCTTCCGGAGGTCACAGCCCCCGCGGCCCGGTCCCAGACCTGGCCTCCTGGCCTGATCGATCAAGCTGTTAGTGCCCGCCACCTGTAGTCCAACGTATGCACCACGAACCGGTTCAGGAACTGTTTTGAGACATCTGTCGAGTTCCTTCTTGAAGACAGCCAGGGGTTTGGTGGTAATTTCCCGTATGCATGAAGGGTGTTGAAGAGCTGTTGGCCCTTAACAATTACTGAGTTCTTTCTCAGTCTACTCGTCGTTCCCCGGCTTTTCATTGGAAGTATCCTGCACAGTCTGCCAAGTCTCTTGTGTTCGTAAGTATTAATTTCAGAGTCCAGGCTTGGTACCAACTCTAGTATCTTCCCAGGTTAGATTATGATGCTTCTTTCTCATTTGTTCTGAAGAGTACAGTTCTAGGGACTTTAAATGCTCCCAGTAATTTTGGTCCTTGACAGTTTTAACCAGCTGTGAAGGTTCTTTGTACATTTTCCAGCTCTACAATTTTTCCTGCTTTGAACGGGGCGTTAGTACACAGCAATATTTCAGCCTAGAAATTACGAGTGACCGTAAGAATATCATTGGTTTGGCATCCCTGGTTTTGAAAGTTCTAGTTATCCAACCTATCCTTTTCTTGTAGTTGCGATACCACTGATGTCCTCCTTCAACCTGAGATCTGACATCACTCCTGTATGTTCTATTGTGCGGTTTGAGTTAGCCTTGTATTCCGATATTTTTTTATTTCCTCCGTGACGTAGTTATTGAAATTTGTTCTCGTTGGAGAATAATATGAAGCCAAGGAAGAAAAAGGGTGAAATGGTAGAAAGTAGGAGAGGTAAGAGGCAAGAAAGGAACAATGAAGGAAGAGGAGGCAAAAGAAAAGATAAGAAGGGGTATAGGGGAAAATGGTGAGGAAGGACAGTAGAATAAAGATGGAGGGGAAAGTAGACAGGGTAATAAAAAAAACGTGTGAAAAGAGGGAAGATAGTGGAAGAGGTAGTGGGAAGGATGGAAAGAGAACGGGGAAGGAGAATATTAGAGGGAAAGCCACACCCTCTCCTCTAACCCCCCTCCCCACTCTGCATGGAGGCAGTAAATATTAAAAATGTGTCTGGTCACGCACTTCAGAGTACCGTGAATATAACAAATTTCCTTGACTATTGTACACGACTTGACACTGCAGGTCTACGTAAATGTTTGTAGTCTGCATATTCTTGCATAAAATTAACCACCACATGTATATACAAGCCTGTGCAAATCAATACAGAAAATAAGTACGTATGTTCAAGTATTCACCGAGTGTAAAAGTAAATGCATAGTCACTAATAAAAGGATTCAGTACTACTTTTCGAAGCAGCACTGAATCCTGAAGAGCCTCCAAAGTCCCACTTGTAAGCCTACCTTGTGGCTTTTATATTTGCCCCCTTAGGCCTATGTTACAGACGCTATATGGCACTCGCACTTAGTTCCATCAGTTGGAACTATTCCAGTCATTAATTCCACGAGTTGCTGTCACTAGCTTGGCTAAAGGTTGCTAACACTAGCAGTTATTGTAGGTCCTGGAATGAGTAATCAAGCTGTGGTCTGGTTTCATTTAGACAGCAGAAGAAAAGGAAAGCAGTGCCCCAGCTGTCTATATCCAGAACCAACCGCGACTCACTCACTATGCCTTGGCCGTCATTCTCCCAGCTAGGCTGTACACTCAAGTTTCTCTCAGATTAATATATATCCATGGGTCAGTTTCTCAATGCCTTCAAGCAAGTGGTCTTGAAGATATGAACTGGCTGTCGCTAGTTTAGGCCCGTGCTGGACCACTAGTACAGAAAACATTACGTTACTAAGCTTGTTACGAATGTGACTCAGTTTAAATTTATTCTACACAATATCAAATATTTACAATCCTATAAATTTTATATATGAATGCAATTACCTCAGCTTGGTCCCTCAAGAAAGTTAGGTACATATTCAAAGCAACGGACTAACAGGATTAAAAAGAGTAAAGGTTTCGTGCACAGCGGGTTTTAAAACCTCTGTCGTCCTCTGCTGACATTATTATCAGCCTCGTCCGTGAGAGAGGGGGATGGAGGTAGTGTGACGCCTGTCATCACCCTCGCTTAAAAGTGAATGAATCAAAGAGGGAGACTAGTCATCAGTCTGGCTCATGAGGGAGTGGATACATGTTGATAGAATTCTGCCAAGTGAGCAAGAGGATGGAGGTATAGAGGGAGACCTGTTAGCAAGAGGATGGAGGTATAGAGGGAGACCTGTTAGCAAGAGGATGGAGGTATAGAGGGAGACCTGTTAGCAAGAGGATGGAGGTATAGAGGGAGACCTGTTAGCAAGAGGATGGAGGTATAGAGGGAGACCTGTTAGCAAGAGGATGGAGGTATAGAGGGAGACCTGTTATCAGTTTTGTTTTTTTTTAAAGGGACAGAGGATGGAAGCTTACAAGACACCGTCGGCCACAAGTAGCTATGACAAGGATTGTGCGCATAATTTGAAATGCACTCCCAGCAGCTTTGAACATAAAAAATAAGAAGCAGTGTAGTAGGAATCCTGACCACTTAACCAAACTATGGCTGGTTAATTCATGGGTCTCTTTCCCCCCCCTTCCCCCTATCATTCACAGTTGCTATGGTCCACTACCAACGAGTGGAGTGACATCCACGACAGCACTACCAACGAGTGGAGTGACATCCACGACAGCACTACCAACGAGTGGAGTGACATCCACGACAGCACTACCAACGAGTGGAGTGACATCCACGACAGCACTACCAACGAGTGGAGTGACATCCACGACAGACACCAACGAGTGGAGGACATCCACACACTACCACGAGTGGAGTGACATCCACGACAGCACTACCAACGAGTGGAGTGACATCCACGACAGCACTACCAACGAGTGGAGTGACATCCACGACAGCACTACCAACGAGTGGAGTGACATCCACGACAGCACTACCAACGAGTGGAGTGACATCCACGACAGCACTACCAACGAGTGGAGTGACATCCACGACAGCACTACCAACGAGTGGAGTGACATCCACGACAGCACTACCAACGAGTGGAGTGACATCCACGACAGCACTACCAACGAGTGGAGTGACATCCACGACAGCACTACCAACGAGTGGAGTGACATCCACGACAGCACTACCAACGAGTGGAGTGACATCCACGACAGCACTACCAACGAGTGGAGTGACATCCACGACAGCACTACCAACGAGTGGAGTGACATCCACGACAGCACTACCAACGAGTGGAGTGACATCCACGACAGCACTACCAACGAGTGGAGTGACATCCACGACAGCACTACCAACGAGTGGAGTGACATCCACGACAGCACTACCAACGAGTGGAGTGACATCCACGACAGCACTACCAACGAGTGGAGTGACATCCACGACAGCACTACCAACGAGTGGAGTGACATCCACGACAGCACTACCAACGAGTGGAGTGACATCCACGACAGCACTACCAACGAGTGGAGTGACATCCACGACAGCACTACCAACGAGTGGAGTGACATCCACGACAGCACTACCAACGAGTGGAGTGACATCCACGACAGCTTTCCGTCTAACTTTATTTTACGAAAGGGGAGTTCAATTTTTCCCACTAATGAGGTCAGATGCATGTAGGGTGGGTTGGGGAGTATTAGGATTAGACCCGACGTACACTACAAGCTATCCAATTCCTCGGATCAACAACCTCCTCTCCCACGACAAGGAAATCTACCTCATGAAGGAGTCATACAGTGTTTGGTGATTGAAGACAAATCTAGCGTGATTCCAAAGAAATTTAGGTAGCTCGAGTTCCTCATAGCAAGATCCTCGTACCAGCAACAAGGCTTTTCCTCTCTCCTAATTGTAGAACATCCGCGCTTGTATATTTGAGATCACACTAACTCAAGTTTTTTTTATTGTTTTTAACCATACAAATTAAAAGGAGGCCTTGTCTGTTACTGAGCCGCGGAGGCGGTGATTCGAAATTGTCTATAGGTAATTTATAAACATTACTGGCATTTCTAACATTAATGTTTTGTAATTTATTTAGAAAATTAAAGTTTTAAAAAATCAACCTGGTAAAAATTAAAAGATTTAATATGTAGTCTTAGATATTGGCATAAAAAGTTAAAAAAAAAAAAAAAACTCATATCAGTGAACATGAATACATGTGTAGGCAGGATACGTATGTGCAGAAATAACAAATGTGAAAAAAATAGCGAATTTCCAAATGACTTCGTGATTTCTCACATTATCAAGGAACTAATATGAGAAATCACAAAACCGCTTGTAAATAGACTTTCCCACAGTGGTTATTTTGCATATTGTAATATCACCTCTTTTCTGTGATCTTATTGCAGGTATGTATGTGTATATGTGTGCCACGTGTGTCAGCAAGGTAGAGAGGCAGTGAAGGCACAGTATGGTTCCTCCATCCATGTAGGTCCACTCAGGCCAGGACTCATGCCGGGGTTTCCGAATTCAGTATAGCCTCGTAGTCCATCAAGAAACCAGTGACCAGCCTGTCTCAGGATGCCTCTTAGGCGACCCCCAGCCTCCACGACCACGCCTCTCACACCACGACCCCTGGGTACCTGTCAAGGAAAGATTTAGATTCGTTTTTTTTGTCGCCGAATCAGCTAGTTTATTGCGAATCTCCTATGGATAGTAATTCTAGTTTGTGCACCCCTCATATTCGTCTTACGGATGGTAACTGCTAGTTTATTGTGCACTCTATATTCATCTTATGGACAGTAGTTTTTTTTTGTGCACGACATATCCGTCTTGTGGACAGTAGAGTACTAACAGAGGGCTATGCTAAAGGCCTAGGCACCAGCCTCAAAAGGTGTAACAGACGCACATATGTACATATATTTACAATTTATATGTATCGAGCAACTAAGATTTTGAATTTACTAAGGAACTTTTGGTTATCTTTAACATAATGAAATGGACGGGGACTTGAAAGAGACCAAGCCTGTCAGTCCTATTGCCTACCACCGTACAATGATGTTGCAAGCGCTCCTAATTTGTATAGCTGACCGATATAACTAAACCCATCTTTAAAACTTGCTCAATCATACTCTGGTGCCTAAACAGCCAGTCTGTGCTTCAGATATATTGTAGCCATCAGAGTTCAATGGTAGACTGCAGGATTATTACACTTGTCCACGGATTCAAACCCCGTTCATTTTTCAATAAAAAGCTTATAATTATTAATGGAAATAAATTTATATAAATAAATGATTAAAATATTAAAATAAACCAATCAGTAAATGATTAAATAAAATAAATACACCCTTCAATGTGTGTATTTCATGGCATGTACGTATATGCAAAGGTGTATACATTCTCGTATATACATTATTTAAAATCCCCAATTTTATGTTCTAAAGTATCCTTTGTTAGTGCTTTGATGACCCTCGTGCAATCGATAGGCTTTAAGACTTACGAAATCTTAACACGAGTGCAAACTCACTTGCCACGAGTTATAACCCCACCCGTACCGTGGTTTGATAAGCTTTAACTAACAAACCTTTCGGTCAGACAACAATTTTCTTACCTCCTCCTCCTCCTGAAGATGGTCACAAGAATGATAACGGCGTCTCTCTGGCCTTCCTAATAAATAGGTGTTTTCAGTTTCCTCCTCCTCTTCGTCTGAGAGCGCCTCAACACCTATACACAGCAACCTGGCCAGGTGGATATTCCTTCTCCTCTGACGTATTCTCTCGCATTCAGGGGTCAGTTGCCGGTACTTGGCCCGTTCTCTTCGATCACTCATCACGTTTTTAACTTTCTCAGCTTGGCATGCGAAGTAATGGCGTATTTCATTCGTACGAGTTTCCAGTCTGTTGTATCCTGCTCCTCTGATAGAATCTACGGCACACTTCACAGATTTTGCCATGACTGGTTAAGAAAAGATCTCGATATAACAGGCTTTCACTGGAGCCTAAACGCAAGCTTCAACACAGGAAATGCTCACAATAAAGTTACTTTTCTATATTCTTCCGGCAGACGCAGTCGTTTGCTTAAACAATAAGTGTTCACAGCCGTAAAAAAAAAAGAAATCTCTTAACTGAGCTTTCAGCAAACGAAGTTGTTTGGTCCAAGATAGCAAATGTTTACAGCAGAAATCTCTTAATAGAGCAGTCAACAGCCGTCTACACCCAGTCACTGTTATCAGCACACTGATCCACACGAGAGTTTATTTCTCTTGATACAATATTCGAAGCCTCGAACCATTTTTTTAAAAGAAGGAGCTTATCTCACGACGTTTCACTCATAATGGGGCTTTATTTAGTATTTTATTAAGTAGTTTATAAAGTCCTGCGAAGGGCGAAACCTCGTATAATAGACGTTTTACCAGCTTAGTGTCTGAAATAGTACTTGTGGGCTACGTCTGTGTATGCCAACTCTGGGCTCAATAGCCACGGAATCTTGGATTATTATTATTATTATTATTATTATTAGTAGTAGTAGTAGTAGTAGTAGTAAATTCCTGGTGCCTTATAAGCTAAGTATATAATATAGGTTTAAGGCCTTCGATGAAGGAGGGGTGGTTCCCTTAAACTGTTGAAGGGCTCTTGATCCGAGGCATTGAGGCTCGCCTTCCTTTCCTTGAACCAAACCCTGTCTATTACCCATTCCCCAGGCGCTGTAGAAATCCCCTACTGGTTTAGTGCTCCCCATGTTTAAAATAAGAATTCTTTAATTCTAGAGGGAAAAAGAGAGAAGGGGGAGCGAGGGAGAGTGGGGAAGAGAGAAGAGAGGGAGGGTGGGGGAATTGAGGAGGGGGATTGAGGGAGAGTTGGGGAAGAGAGGAGGGGGCGAGGGAGGGTGGGGAAGAGAGAGGAGGGGGAAGTGAGGAGGGGGATCGAGAGGGCGGGGGAAGATAGGAGGGGAAGGGGGGAGAGTAATCTGATATCATGTCTCATACAAATATGATCTGTATCAGCGAGCCTATATTTGGCAGAAGGTAGGCCTAGAACTTTTACCCCTAGCAGTAGGTAGGCTTAGTACTTGTACCCTTAGCAGTAGGTAGGCCTAGTACTTGTACCCCTAGCAGTAGGTAGGCCTAGTACTTGTACCCCTAGCAGTAGGTAGGCCTAGTACTTGTAATCCTGACATTGGGTAGGCCTAGTACTTGTAGCCTTGGCAGTACGTAGGCCTAGTACTTGTCCTGACATTAGGTAGGCCCAGTACTTGGGACCTTGACATTAAGTAGGCCTTGTAACACTGATTCTAGGTAGGCCTGGATGTAGCCCTGTCAGTAGTTGTAGTCCTGGCAATAGGTAGGTCCAGTACTTGTAGGTAGCTCTGGCAAATAGGCCTAGTACCTATAGCCTTGGCAGTAGGTAGGCATATCACTTGTAGCCTTGACAGTAGGTGGGCCCTAGTTCTTATAGCCCTGGCAGTCATAAAAAACACTTGCCTTCCCTCCCATCTAACACATACACACACACACACAAACATATATATATATATATATTCTCTAGTACATAATTATGACTTTTATCATCATCGTCATCATCATCATTTACAGTGTTAAAATAAAATGGTCATAACATTTAACGTTCTCCCAGACAAACAAACAAAAATATAGCCATTTGTCGAAATAATCTTAATATTATACAGTATTCAACAACTAAACAATTGATGTAATTTACTGTCAGGATTTGCATAATGATGCAAAGTGTAAAAAAACAAAAAAAACAAAACATTTCTGGTAAAACGGACATCGAACATCGTGACGGGGAAAAATGAGTTTTGTATTTTGTTAAAATTATTTCGTATCAACATGCAAAAGCGATATTAATATTTTTTTTCAGCATTTTATTTTAATGAAACTGATGCATGAGAGCTCGTGAAATATAAGAGGTAAGTGGATCGTGTTTGTATGTTACTGGTGGCTTGTTGGTAGACTAGTCATGTAAGGTTACTGGTGGCTTGTTGGTAGACTACAGTCATGTAAGGTTACTGGTGGCTTGTTGGCAGACTAGTCATGTAAGGTTACTGGTGGCTTGTTGGTAGACTAGTCATGTAAGGTTACTGGTGGCTTGTTGATAGACTAGTCATGTAAGGTTACTGGTGGCTTGTTGGTAGACTAGTCATGTAAGGTTACTGGTGGCTTGTTGGTAGACTGCAGTCATGTAAGGTTACTGGTGGCTTGTTGGTAGACTACAGTCATGTAAGGTTACTGGTGGCTTGTTGGTAGACTAGTCATGTAAGGTTACTGGTGGCTTGTTGGTAGACTGCAGTCATGTAAGGTTACTGGTGGCTTGTTGGTAGACTAGTCATGTAAGGTTACTGGTGGCTTGTTGGTTGACTACAGTCATGTAAGGTTACTGGTGGCTTGTTGGTAGACTAGTCATGTAAGGTTACTGGTGGCTTGTTGGTAGACTAGTCATGTAAGGTTACTGGTGGCTTGTTGGTAGACTAGTCATGTAAGGTTACTGGTGGCTTGTTGGTAGACTAGTTATGTAAGGTTACTGGGGGCTAGTTGGTATACTAGTCATGTAAGGTTACTGGTGGCTTGTTGGTAGACTAGTCATGTAAGGTTACTGGTGGCTTGTTGGTAGACTAGTCATGTAAGGTTACTGGTGGCTTGTTGGTAGACTAGTCATGTAAGGTTACTGGTGGCTTGTTGGTTGACTACAGTCATGTAAGGTTACTGGTGGCTTGTTGGTAGACTACAGTCATGTAAGGTTACTGGTGGCTTGTTGGTAGACTAGTCATGTAAGGTTACTGGTGGCTTGTTGGTAGACTACAGTCATGTAAGGTTACTGGTGGCTTGTTGGTAGACTAGTCATGTAAGGTTACTGGTGGCTTTGTTGGTTGACTACAGTCATGTAAGGTTACTGGTGGCTTGTTGGTTGACTACAGTCATGTAAGGTTACTGGTGGCTTGTTGGTAGACTAGTCATGTAAGGTTACTGGTGGCTTGTTGGTAGACTAGTCATGTAAGGTTACTGGTGGCTTGTTGGTAGACTACAGTCATGTAAGGTTACTGGTGGCTTGTTGGTTGACTACAGTCATGTAAGGTTACTGGTGGCTTGTTGGTAGACTACAGTCATGTAAGGTTACTGGTGGCTTGTTGGTAGACTAGTTATGTAAATTTACTGATGGCTTGTTGGTAGACTAGTCATGTAAGGTTACTGGTGGCTTGTTGGTAGACTAGTCATGTAAGGTTACTGGTGGCTTGTTGGTAGACTACAGTCATATAAGGTTACCGGTAGATGGGTGGTAAAGAACAGCTATATAGAGAGGTCACTGGTAGACAGACAGGTGGTTGACAACATTCATCCAGGGAGATGCCACCATCCTCTAACATGAGTGAAAAATATAAATATGATGTTTCACATGTTGACAGGATTCCGGGTCTGTCTGTTGTTGTTCATGAATGTTGCTAAAAGTTCCTACTTAGGTTCGGCATTCACCTATCTTTATTTTCCCTTTCGTTAGGTAATTGTTCTTAAACCAGTAGCACTTCCTTTCTATTTTTTCCTGGGAAAAGTTAGGATAATTTCCTGAAGGCATAAATGTCGCAGGAAAGGGTCTAGACGCTAAGTTGACCAGAAGGGTGGTAAGGAGGGAGGGGAGGTAGGGAGAAGGTCATAGTGGGATTGAGGTAGGTGGGGATTGAGAGAATATGATAGAAAAATTAATGCATGTATTAAATCCTCTCCCCTCATAAAAAAAAGTAGTTTTTAAATTTCGGTTTTGGAAAGTGTGTGGATGAATTATATATTTTTTTCGTTAGGTTCAGAATGATTTTTGCGAAATTATTGCATACACAAATTTTCGCTTGCCTTATTCGGAAAAAAGAGCGTTGTTATTTAAGCCAAAATCGCAAGTTTTACCTGTTCGGCACGATATATATATATATATATATATATATATATATATATATATATATATATATATATATATATGTGTGTGTGTGTGTGTAGAGAGAGAGGAGAGAGAGAGTACTTGAATGTTTAATCGCTTATTCATATTTCATTATACAATATATATTTATTTATGTTAAGCAGTGAAAGTGAAATGAAACAGTAGATAAAGTCCCAGAGGAGAGGTTATGTGGGGAGGGGAGGGAGGGGGCGGCGCTCCAGTAAATAACAACACCAAGCTTTTAACATGAAAGAGAATCAAGTGCATCACGAGTAGCGCATCTCTCAGTCTCTGTCAGTCTCGCTGTCAGTCTCTCTGCCAGTCTCTCTGTCAGTCTCTCTGTAATGTAAACCTTTCATACAAAATGTCAGAGCTCTCAGCGGCCCCGACTTTAATTATTCAAGGGATTAACGAGAGATTGGCTGTTATTTTAGGAATTTATACTCTGTTGCTTCAGCCGTGAGTAAACACAGCACTCACGGCCTCTCCGTTACTGTGTTTGTCATTTAACGCTCATTTTGTGTTTGTTTACTTGTTTGCAATTTAGAAATATGAGGGATAATCCCGTATTTCGTGTGAGTAATGTCTGGTTGAGTTTGAATATGGGCTTGTTCAGGGCTTGTTTGTTTATGTATTTGAGCGAGTGTAGATATGCGTGTGTGATGTATGTATATGTTTTATTTGTGTGTAATTTATAGATGTTATTCGGGGATGCAGTTTTTATATGTACGTGCGGGGCATTTTTGCTTACATAGTAACCAGAGTTTGGCCCAACAACCCGAGTGAAAATTTCATTATTTCAAGAAATTAGCAAAGAAAAGTTTGAACATTACGAAATTGATATATTTCCTTGATGAGAGAAAATAATCCATTATCAATTTACCCATCATCCATTTGCTCATTAACCTATTGCTATTAACCCATTACACTGTAATCCGCTTACATATTGCACTGATAAATAATGCTCCTAAAATTAAACTGGCCTAGGAATAATTGAGTATCAGGAAGTTAAATTATAATACGTTAGTTAACAATGTTACGTTAGTTTATTTCATTCATTTTGGTACAAATATATATATAGAAGTGTTAGTAGAAGAGCAGAGTATATGGAGAGTAAAAGAAAGGTGAAGAGAGTGGTGAGAGAGTGCAAAAGAAGAGCGGATGAAAGAACGGGAGAGGCTCTGTCAAGAAATTTTGCTGAAAACAAGATAAATTTTTGGAGTGAGATAAACAAGGTAAGAAAGCCTAGGGAACGAATGGATTTGTCAGTTAAAAACAGAGTAGGGGAGTTAGTAGATGGGGAGCTGGAGGTATTGGGTAGATGGCGGGAATATTTTGAGGAACTTTTAAATGTTGATGAAAAGAGGGAGGCGATAATTTCATGTACTGGCCAGGGAGGTACAACATCGTTTAGGAGTGAAGAAGAGCAGGATGTGAGTGTGGGGGAGGTGCGTGAGGCATTACGTAGAATGAAAGGGGTAAAGCAGCAGGAATTGACGGAATCATGACAGAAATGTTAAAAGCAGGGGGATATAGTGCTGGAGTGGTTGGTATTTTTGTTTAATAAATGTATGAAAGAGGGAAGGTACCTAGGGATTGGCAGCGAGCATGTATAGTTCCTTTATATAAAGGAAGGGGATAAAAGAGAGTGTAAAAATTATAGGGGAATAAGTTTACTGAGTATACCAGGTAAAGTGTATGGCAGGGTTATTATTGAAAGAATTATAGGTAAGACAGAGAGTAGGATTGCAGATGAGCAAGGAGGCTTTAGAATGGGTAGGGGATGTGTAGATCAAGTGTTTACAGTGAAGCATATATGTGAACAGTATTTAGATAAAGGTAGAGAAGTTTTTATTGCATTTATGGATTTAGAAAAGGCATATATAGAGTGGATAGGGAGCAATGTGGCAAATGTTGCAAGTGTATGGAATAGGTAGTAAGTTACTGAAGGCTGTAAAGAGTTTTTATGAGGATAGTGAGGCTCAGGTTAGGGTGTGTAGGAGAGAGGGAGATTACTTCCCGGTAAAAGTAGGTCTTAGACAGGGATGTGTGATATCACCATGGTTGTTTAATATATTTATAGATGGGGTTGTAAAAGAAGTAAATGCTAGGGTGTTGGGGAGAGGGGTGGGATTAAAATTTGGAGAATTAAATGCAAAATGGGAGTTGACACAGTTACTTTTTGCTGATGATACTGTGCTTATGGGAGATTCTAAAGAAAAGTTGCAAAGGTTAGTGGACGAGTTTGGGAGAGTGTGTAAAGGTAGAAAGTTGAAAGTGAACATAGATAAGAGTAAGGTGATGAGGGTATCAAACGATTTAAATAAAGAAAAATTGGATATCACATTGGAGAGAGGGATTATGGAAGAAGTAAATGTTTTCAGATATTTGGGAGTTGATGTGTCAGCGGATGGATTTATGAAGGATGAGGTTAACCATAGAATTGATGAAGGAAAAAGGTGAGTGGTGCATTGAGGTATCTGTGGAGACAAAAACGTTATCCATGGAGGCAAAGAAGGGAATGTACGAAAGTATAGTGGTACCAACACTCTTATATGGGTGTGAAGCATGGGTTGCAAATGCTGCAGCGAGGAGGAGGCTGGAGGCAGTGGAGATGTCCTGTCTAAGGGCAATGTGTGGTGTAAATATTATGCAGAAAATTCGGAATGTGGAAATTAGGAAAAGGTGTGGAGTTACTAAAAGTATTTGTCAGAGGGCTGAAGAGGGTTGTTGAGGTGGTTTGGTCATTTAGAGAGAATGGATCAAAGTAGAATGACTTGGAGAGCGTATAAATCTGTAGGGAAGGAAGGCGGGGTAGGGGTCGTCCTAGAAAAGGTTGGAGGAAGGGGTAAAGGAGGTTTTGTGGGCGAGGGCTTGGACTTCCAGCAAGCATGTGTGAGTGTGTTAGATAGGAGTGAATGGAGACGAATGGTTTTGGGACATGACGATCTGTTGGAGTGTGAGCAGGGTAACATTGTGTGAAGGGATTCAGGGAAACCAGTTAATTGATTTAGTTGGACTTGAGTCCTGGAAATGGGAAGTACAATGCCTGCACTTTAAAGGAGGGGTCTGAGATAGTGACAGCTGGGAGGGACTTTTCTCAGCTGTCGTATCTGAGCTCCTCTGCAAAGACAGTGATTATGTATGAGTGTGGTGAAAGTGTTGAATGATGATGAAAGTTTTTCTTTTTGGGGATTTTCTTTCTTTTGGGTCACCCTGCCTCGGTGGGAGACGGCCGACTTGTTGAAAAAAAAAAAAAAAAAAAAATATATATATATATATATATATATATATATATATATATATTAAAATTGTCTATATATCTTTATAAAATAACATAAAATTAGTAAAAATTGTCTATATAACTTTTTACATCGTATTCTTATTCATTTTATCTTATTCCATTTTTTCTATTATCTCTACCTCCTCCATCGTCACTGACACATGTCATTTAACAAGTCAGATGTCGTAATTGAAAGTGTTTAGTCACACTGCAGTAACTGTGTTGAGCTCAGTGTCGACACACGTCACACTGTGCAGTAGTAGTGTTGAACACAGTGTCGACACAACAATCACACTGTGCAGTAGTAGTGTTGAACACAGTGTCGACACAACAATTACACTGTGCAGTAGTAGTGTTGAACACAGTGTCGACACAACAATTACACTGTGCAGTAGTAGTGTTGAACACAGTGTCGACACAACAATTACACTGTGCAGTAGTAGTGTTGAACACAGTGTCGACACAACAATTACACTGTGCAGTAGTAGTGTTGAACACAGTGTCGACACAACAATTACACTGTGCAGTAGTAGTGTTGAACACAGTGTCGACACAACAATCACACTGTGCAGTAGTAGTGTTGAACACAGTGTCGACACAACAATTACACTGTGCAGTAGAACACAGTGTCGACACAACAATCACACTGTGCAGTAGTAGTGTTGAACACAGTGTCGACACAACAATCACACTGTGCAGTAGTAGTGAACACAGTGTACACAACAATTACACTGTGCAGTAGAACACAGTGTCGACACAACAATCACACTGTGCAGTAGTAGTGTTGAACACAGTGTCGACACAACAATCACACTGTGCAGTAGTAGTGTTGAACACAGTGTCGACACAACAATCACACTGTGCAGTAGTAGTGTTGAACACAGTGTCGACACAACAATTACACTGTGCAGTAGAACACAGTGTCGACACAACAATTACACTGTGCAGTAGTAGTGTTGAACACAGTGTCGACACAACAATTACACTGTGCAGTAGTAGTGTTGAACACAGTGTCGACACAACAATTACACTGTGCAGTAGTAGTGTTGAACACAGTGTCGACACAACAATTACACTGTGCAGTAGTAGTGTTGAACACAGTGTCGACACAACAATTACACTGTGCAGTAGTAGTGTTGAACACAGTGTCGACACAACAATCACACTGTGCAGTAGTAGTGTTGAACACAGAGTCGACACAACAATTACACTGCAGTAGAACACAGTGTCGACACAACAATACACGTGCAGTAGTAGTGTTGAACACAGTGTCGACACAACAATCACACTGTGCAGTAGTAGTGTTGAACACAGTGTCGACACAACAATCACACTGTGCAGTAGTAGTGTTGAACACAGTGTCGACACAACAATTACACTGTGCAGTAGAACACAGTGTCGACACAACAATCACACTGTGCAGTAGTAGTGTTGAACACAGTGTCGACACAACAATCACACTGTGCAGTAGTAGTGTTGAACACAGTGTCGACACAACAATCACACTGTGCAGTAGTAGTGTTGAACACAGTGTCGACACAACAATTACACTGTGCAGTAGAACACAGTGTCGACACAACAATCACATGTGCAGTAGTAGTGTTGAACACAGTGTCGACACAACAATCACACTGTGCAGTAGTAGTGTTGAACACAGTGTCGACACAACAATTACACTGTGCAGTAGTAGTGTTGAACACAGTGTCGACACAACAATTACACTGTGCAGTAGAACACAGTGTCGACACAACAATCACACTGTGCAGTAGTAGTGTTGAACACAGTGTCGACACAACAATCACACTGTGCAGTAGTAGTGTTGAACAGTGTCGACACAACAATTACACTGTGCAGTAGTAGTGTTGAACACAGTGTCGACACAACAATTACACTGCAGTAGAACACAGTGTCGACACAACAATCACACTGTGCCGTAGTAGTGTTGAACACAGTGTCGACACAACAATCACACTGTGCAGTAGTAGTGTTGAACACAGTGTCGACAACAATTACACTCTGCAGTAGTAGTGTTGAACACAGTGTGGACACAACAATCACACTGTGCAGTAGTAGTGTTGAACAGTGTCGACACAACAATCACACTGTGCAGTAGTAGTGTTGAACACAGTGTCGACACAACAATCACACTGTGCAGTAGTAGTGTTGAACAGTGTCGACACAACAATCACACTGTGCAGTAGTAGTGTTGAACAGTGTCGACACAACAATTACACTGTGCAGTAGTTGTGTTGAACACAGTGTCGACACAACAATCACACTGTGCAGTAGTAGTGTTGAACACAGTGTGGACACAACAATCACACTGTGCAGTAGTAGTGTTGAACAGTGTCGACACAACAATCACACTGTGCAGTAGTAGTGTTGAACACAGTGTCGACACAACAATCACACTGTGCAGTAGTAGTGTTGAACAGTGTCGACACAACAATCACACTGTGCAGTAGTAGTGTTGAACAGTGTCGACACAACAATTACACTGTGCAGTAGTTGTGTTGAACACAGTGTCGACACAACAATCACACTGTGCAGTAGTAGTGTTGAACACAGTGTGGACACAACAATCACACTGTGCAGTAGTAGTGTTGAACACAGTGTGGACACAACAATCACACTGTGCAGTAGTAGTGTTGAACACAGTGTCGACACAACAATCACACTGTGCAGTAGAACACAGTGTGGACACAACAATCACACTGTGCAGTAGAACACAGTGTGGACACAACAATCACACTGTGCAGTAGTAGTGTTGAACAGTGTCGACACAACAATCACACTGTGCAGTAGTAGTGTTGAACACAGTGTGGACACAACAATCACACTGTGCAGTAGAACACAGTGTGGACACAACAATCACACTGTGCAGTAGAACACAGTGTGGACACAACAATCACACTGTGCAGTAGAACACAGTGTGGACACAACAATCACACTGTGCAGTAATAGTGTTGAGCTCAGTGTGGACACAACAATCACACTGTGCAGTAATAGTGTTGAGCTCAGTGTATACACACAACACATTGCTACACTCTACAAGTCTACACGATAATTTCCGCTTCTCTTTCCCTCGTTACTTCGCTCCCTCGCCAATACCTCTTTCCCCCATTTTTTCCCTCATATATTCTTGTTGCTCAACGTGTAAATAGTGGACGATTGCTTGGCTTATGTAAAGGGTGAACCCTGCTAAATGCCGGGATGTCATTTCCGTGTTTTCCTTCATGTAATGGAGAATTGCCAACGAGTGTGAAGATGGAAACAAGCTACAGCATAAGCTTTTACTGGGACTGTTCCGCTCTGTGTAGAGCTTTACCAAATTACTCAATAACTTCACGAAGCTTTGCCACAGAACGCAACGTTGTGCCCAATGATAGCTTGTGTCTTTGTCTTGATCCCTGTTTCCTTGTTCATGGTACGAAACTTTCCCAAGGCTGATTCGCTCTTCAGCGTTTCTCGGCACTAGTGAGATAGAGAGGACCGCTGTTTTGTTTACGTGCCCAATCGCTCTTGATGTTGCCAGTTCGTCTGTCGGGATGAAGGTCATATTCAGTGAGAGGTACACACCTCTCTCTGCATAAATACTGAGATACACATCTCTTATTGTACGTACATCTCTCAGTGTATAAATACCGAGAGAGATACTTCTCTGGATGTATATACACTTAAAAGATGCACTTCTCCCATTGTATATACCAGGGATGTGGAGTCGGCACATAAAACCTTCGACTCCGACTCCTTTATTTATATATCGATATAGGGAATAAATTTTAAATACTAATTAAATATTTGCTATATGGGTTGCAAGCATGCAACATACAAGCTCAGTAACCTGTTAAAACTTGGCTCTAAATGCTATAGCTATGCCATTCTGGCTTTTTTATTTTATTTATTAAAGAAATTATAAACATTCAGTAACCTTATAGTTAAACAAAGAACAAAACTTGAAAAATGGAAACAATGAGGTGATATTTTTATAAAAAGATTATCAAGTATAAAGAAATAGGATGTAAAAGAAAGAAACTATGAAAGAAAATCTGATTCAGAAATATCTTTCTCTACTAGTTCAAAAATCTGAAGCACATCCTTTGATGTTACTAAAAATAATTCAAAGTTAAAACTACAAAAAAAGTAAAAACCAACTGAACACCTAAAACAATTTAATAAGTGACCATTTTATAAGAAATTAGGTACATAACTTTTCCTTTCACATATTAAACTATTATTTAATGTATATTTGATATAAATTAAATTTATTAGGAGTCGGAGTCGGTACATTTTTAACGATTCCGACTCCAGTAACCAGAGAATTGCTTCCGACTCCGACTCCACAGCCTTGGTATGTACACAAAAAGACACACTCCGCTCGGTGTATATACACACCTATCGGTGTATATGCACTACTGTGTGCACCTGTGCTACTGGAAATCAATGTATACCGGCCGTTCATTAGCTACACCTTTCCATCCCTGTTCAGTCTTCTTAACGTTGTCACTCTGCTAATTGTCGAGTAACTTCCACATGTGTTTTTTATATATATATATATATATATATATATATATATATATATATATATATATATATATATATATATATATATATATATATATATTTCAACAAGTCGGCCGTCTCCCACCGAGGCAGGGTGACCCAAAAAGAAAGAAAATCCCCAAAAAGAAAATACTTTCATCATCATTCAACACTTTCACTTCACTCGTACATAATCACTGTCTTTGCAGAGGAGCTCAGATACGACAGCTGAGAATTGTCCCTCCCAGCTGTCACTATCTCAGACCCCTCCTTTAAAGTGCAGGCATTGTACTTCCCATTTCCAGGACTCAAGTCCAACTAAATCAATTAACTGGTTTCCCTGAATCCCTTCACAAAATGTTACCCTGCTCACACTCCAACAGATCGTCATGTCCAAAAAACCATTCGTCTCCATTCACTCCTATCTAACACGCTCACACATGCTTGCTGGAAGTCCAAGCCCCTCGCCCACAAAACCTCCTTTACCCCTTCCCTCCAACCTTTTCTAGGACGACCCCCTACCCCGCCTTCCTTCCCCTACAGATTTATACGCTCTCCAAGTCATTCTACTTTGATCCATTCTCTCTAAATGACCAAACCACCTCAACAACCCCTCTTCAGCCCTCTGACAAATACTTTTAGTAACTCCACACCTTCTCCTAATTTCTACATTCCGAATTTTCTGCATAATATATTTATTTATATTTATATATTTATATATATACAAATATACAATAAACAACCTCTGTATCTATTCACACTTTTTTCACCATTTCAGTCGTAATTACACCCATTCCTGCTGCCAATTTTTTACCATATTTAACCTTCTTCACTACGTTCCTTCAGTTTTCTCTTCATTCGTGTTCAACCTACTGACTGAGTCAGTCACTTCTTTCAGGGTTTTCCCTCATTATAAATTTTTTCTTCTTTGTTCCTCTTCTTCTCTGTCTCTTGCCTTGTTCCTCTTTTTCCTTGTTCCAAGCAAGAATTTTCTTGCCTCAGTTTTATCATTTACATGCAGCAACCTCTCAAAAATATTTTCTCCAACTCTCTGATATCCTTACCTCCTTATCCATCTTATTATCTCTTGTCTCTATCTCCGTAACACCTCAACCTTCTCACCCACCATCGTACCTCTTATTTGTATCTCTTTGTTACACGTGCCTTCTTATCCGTCACTTTACCTCTCATCTCCATCTCTGGTACATCTGTCTCCCTATTCATCATCTTTCCTCTAATCTTCATCATCATCATCTTATGCTGTATTTCCATCTCCACCTATTTTTCCAGCATCTTTGTTATTCTGTTCTTCAGAGTCTACAACACTGTTGCTCAAGTTTTCTCAACCTATTTCTCCCTATGATATTTTTGTTATGTCTGCGAAAGTTGCTGATAATGTTTCGACCATATTTTCATTTGATCTTCGTTTTGCACTTCTTTATAACTTTTTTTTTTACTTCCTCTCCATGTACTCTGCCTTCCTTGTATAATGCATTCAAGAGCTTTTATATGGCAATATTTAATGTTTTATCATAATTTTCACGTTGTATTTCACTAATGTTTCGTCTTTTCTGTTGAAATCACTCAGTGTGAATTCCCTGCAGCGGATGTGAGACACCCATCATAGTACACGCCTGCACAATACTAGTGGAGCTGCCTTCAGTCCTGCACAGGTAAATAACCCCTTACGAGAGTCATTATTATTATTATTATTATTATTATTATTATTATTATTATTATTACTACTATTTTCACGCCCCTTAGCCATTGATCACTTCAAATATTTTAAGTTATGAAGGGTCAGGCCTGAAACATTTTTAATAAAGGTATCTTAAGTGAGTGATATCGTGTCCATTTTCCCTCATGTTCATGATCGGTCAGGCTGTGGTGCCTGCGTCGGACTGCATGCTGCACGCACCAGCAAATTTCATATGAGAATTGGCCGTGGGGAGCGATGGCCCCTGATGCCTTTACTATGTAGGTTGGTGTTGCGAGGAACAAATAGTAAATAAATGGTGTGGGAGGCAACTTGACAGCCAGCATGTCACCGCAAGAACACGTAAGTTGAATGACATATGCCATATGCTACCTTTGATGATATGTGAAGGATTTGTAGCAACTTAAATTGGGAAGCGTTCACAAGACAGTATATGATACACGTTCGAGCAGTGCTTGAGTACGCAGCTCCAGCTTATAGCCTACACGTAATAAAACAAATTAATATACGACCTGGACCTAACAACGATAGAAGAACGAGGAAAAAAAGAGGAGACACGATCATAACATTCAACGTACTGAGACGAATATAAAATATTGATAAAGAAGAGGTATATTTATCAGGAGAAAGACCGGAGCTAGGACACGCGGATGAGCACTGATCACCCAGCAGAGTGGCGCAGTCGGAACACTTGTACAACGTTAAAGAAGTGAAGAATCAAGCAATCTATAGATAAAAAAAAACCAGACAAGCTTAGAACCCTTAAGCTTAACTATGTAATCGTAACATTGTATTTAAAGCTAGGTAATTACGACTAGGCAATTACACGCACAGACTCAGCTTCAGGAGAAAACAGCTTCACCACCACACTGGTTCCAGGGTTGAAGAATATCAGCTACAAGAAAAAGCTAAAGTAGTTGAGCTTCATGCCACCAGTATTGGGAGACATAGTCACAAGATACAAGATACTCGAGGGTATTGATGAAGTAGAAGATGAAAGGTCATGAAAACGCCAAGAACAGAGGTAAGATGAATAAACAAATGACCCACAAGGTCAATAATAAATAGTATACGTGTGGTGAACTTGTGGCGTAAGTTATAAAGATTTAGTCCCTCGTAGCTCACTGGTGCATCGTTCGGCTCATAACTCAAAGGACCTGGGTTCGAATTATGGGCGAGGAGGGAAGTATGGTCAGTTCTCTACATACGTGCTGCCCCTCTACACTGGGGAGCTGTGGGTTGCATCCTGGGAATGAAGACCTATGGACACCTGGTGAATTAAGCCATTGTGCACTTCCTTCTTGGACTATCCTTTGGGTGCCAGGAATGAAATTTCTCTCTCTCTCTCTCTCTCTCTCTCTCTCTCTCTCTCTCTCTCTCTCTCTCTCTCTCTCTCTCTCTCTCTCTCTCTGTCTCTCTCTCTCTCTCTCTCTCTCTCTCACACACAGTAGAGGGAGGCGGTGAGAGTGTATACTCCTGCCTAGTCCCCAGGGTGCCACTGGCATAAATATGCCACTGGCTCTTGGCTGGCGTCGAAAGTTGCCACTCCAGGGGATTTCAGGGAAATAGAGGTTACCGGAGCGGAGGGAAAAGATAAGATCAAGCAAGATTTGTTTAGGAAATCTACGATTGGTTTTACAGCAGTATAAATTTGTGCAACGATTCTCAGAGCACGTAGATGAGATAGGCATAAATTACTGATACAATGTGTCTAAATACCTGGGCTTTACCTGGAAGGTGTTCTGGGGGGCAACGCTCCCGCGGCCCGGTCCATATCCAGGCATCCCAGTGGGTCAGGGTATGATCATCCAGGCTGTTACTGCCGGTCGCATGCAATACAACGTGCGAACCACAGCCCGGCTGGTCAGGTACTGACTTTAGAAGCCTATCCATTTCCCTCTTGAAAGATAGCCAGGGGTTTGTTGGTAATTCCCCCTATGTATGATGGGAGGCTGTTGAACAGTCTTGGGCCCCTGACACTTATTATGGTTTTTTATTGGCTTAAGCCGGTAGGAGACTTGGACTTGCCTCGCATGGGCCAGTAGGCCTGCTTCAGTGTTCTTCTTTCTTATGTTCTTATGTTCTTTGAGTATACTCACAGCACCCCTGCCTTCCATTGGGGGGTATGTTGCACCGTCTGCCGAGCTTTTGCTTTCGTAGATTTAATCTAGATTTAATCTAAATTTATTCTAGATTTAATCTAAATTTAATCTAGATTTAATCTAAATTTTAATATAAATTTAATCTAAATTTAATCTAAATTTATTCTGGGATAACCCAATAAAGTGTAACACTGTAGCTTATTGTATCCTTGAAGTGGCTGGCAGTTTTTTTTTTCTTCAGTGTTTTCGATTATACCTCGATAACGCCTCATCCTATCGCCTTCAACCTTTCAACACTGGTGTACGGTAACTAGGGAAAGGTTGATGCAACTGTTGGCATGTGCAGGAGCTCTCTGGTTAATTTTATAAGCACAATTCCCGAACTTGATTTCCGTGTGAGTCTTCCCCCGAGTCTCAGCAGTGACGGGAAAAATCTTCCGGTCGGCTTCAAACCTATTAAGGAAATTGATTTCCTTGCAGTAACTGGGGAATGCCTCTTCTGATGGGCTTCAAATTCTAAACACCAGTGATTGTTATTTAAATTAATTTATGAAGTGGTCTTGGGCTGTGTAGGTGGCAGTTATATTGAAGAAACTGAGAAAATCGAACCATCAGTTTTCATGCATTCATTCGTGATTGGATTATCTGATTGTCTTCAAATATTCATCGGAGATGTCTCTTAATTACAGGCAGCTTTTGATTGTTATTTTACTGTGCAGGTGTAAACTTGCACAATTTCACATCATCCCCTGAGCCGTCCTTAATTAATTCCAGTTTCTTAAAATATATATTTTTCTCCCACTAGGAACGTACAAAATCTAAAATAGATCATAACCAAGAAAAAGAAAATTGAGAGATAGTGAAAACTCGCGTTTTTAAGTTTTATAAGTTTAGTGAAGCTTTAAATATTATATTTTTGTTCCTTTTATTATGGAGAAAGTCACATTCTCTGGTAGAGTGCTGCTTTCTTCCTTTAAGGATCTCGTTTGTAACATGAGAGTGCTGACTCCAGTCGACTTCAAATTTTCAACACTAACGTCTCTTACTTCGAAGAAGGTTGAGTGTGTTACCGGAGTGTTCAGTGCCCATTAAGAGTATTAATGGAGTGTTCAGTGCCCATTAAGAGTATTAATGGAGTGTTCAGTGCCCATTAAGAGTATTAATGGAGTGTTCAGTGCCCATTAAGAGTATTAATGGAGTGTTCAGTGCCCATTAAGAGTATTAATGGAGTGTTCAGTGCCCATTAAGAGTATTAATGGAGTGTTCAGTGCCCATTAAGAGTATTAATGGAGTGTTCAGTGCCCATTAAGAGTATTAATGGAGTGTTCAGTGCATATTAAGAGTATTATTGGAGTGTTCAGTACCTATTTACCATTTTTTTTTAAAACTATTCCTTTTTATTTTTGGAATATCTTGCACAAGCCTCGTCTGAACGGCATCAATCTGTAATGACCTGTGCATCTTATGAAAAGAACATGTTTTGAGTTCAGGTCGTGTAGCTACAATTTACCAGTTTTCTTACATAGTTCATAAACTTGGAAGTGTTGGTTTCAGTGCAATAACTGGATATTGCTTCTGCAAGGTTGCAAAATTTTAATCTGGTGTTTATTCTTATATTAATCTTAACATTTGTCTTGGGCTGTGTAAGTTTTAGTTGCTATTTGTATTGCACAAATTAGTTTCTGTGCAAAAAATGGTGAATGCCTCGTCTGATCGACTTCAAACCTTAAAACACTGTATCGTACTTATGAGTTTTTGGTTGAGTTTGGATTGTGGAGTTATTAGTTTGTGTTCTTTTTTGTTTTTGAGGAAATTAAAAAAAAAATATTGAAATGTTGGTTTTCATGTGATATTTTGCGCATGCCTCGTATAATCAGTTTCAAAGCTTCACTTCCAGTAACTTAAAAATGCAGCTTCTGAGCGGCTTCAAACTTAGTGTTGTGTATTTTGGAATATTATTCTCTGTGATAACTATAGAATACTTGTTCGTAGTGCCTTTAAACTTTGAAAGTTGGCGTTTTGAAGTCAATGGAAGGTTCTTATTAGTTTGGGGCTGAGTAGTTTTCAATTTGCCATTTACATTGAAGAAATTGCGATACGAGTTTCTATGTGATAAATAAGACACTTTTGCAACATTTGGGAATTTTATTGAGGAAACATTTCGCCAGCCAGTGGTTTCTTCAGTCCAGTACAAAGAAGAACGGTAGAAAATGAGGAGGAGTTTAAGGTAATCAGTCCCTCAGCCTGGAATCAATGTGTCCAGTCCATCAATCTTGAAGAAAGTACAGCATGTGCTGTATTTTCTTCAATATTGACGGACCGAAAACATCGATTCCAGGCTGAGAGACTGATTACCTCAAACTTCTCTTTCTAGTGTTCTCACTTGCATTGGACTGATGAAGCCACTGTGTGGCGAAATATTTCCTCGATTAAGATTCTCAAATATTGCACAAGTGTCTTATTCTTCAACTTGTCAGTTTTCTAGACTATTTATTAATTCTGTGTAATAACTTACGAATGACTCTTGTGATTGGCTTTAAATCTTCATTGTTATTTAACTGCATTAGAAACTTGTGCAGCACTTTGTACTATTTTTTAAAGTGCACTGAGGTAGATGGGGCTGGTCTTATTGGATACGAGGATATACCTTGCTCGGATCGCCCAGTGACCAATGTTCATCTAGGTTTCATTGGGAGGGGAAGATAGTTTACTGGTAGTGAGGGGAAAGAAACCATTATCCACTCATTGTGACTCTTCCTCCATACCTGAACCTTCCCCTCACCACACCTTACATACTCTCTACATGATCCACACCTTGCATGCTCTATCCGATCCACACTTTACCCACTCCACGGCTCACAACACATCTCAAATGCGCTACACCACACATACACCACATCTCACATCACACCTTACATGCACCACACCTCACAGCACACCTTACATGCATCACACCTCACCTCACATACACTACATCTCACAACACACCATATATACATCACACCTCACATACACCTCACCTCACATACACCACACCTCACATACACCACACCTCACATACACCACACCTCACAACACACCATATATACATCACACCTCACAACACACCATATATACATCACACCTCACATACACCTCACCTCACATACACCACACCTCACATACACCACACCTCACATACACCACACCTCACATACACCTCACCTCACATACACCACACCTCACATACACCACACCTCACATACACCACACCTCATATACTCTATTCCATCTACGCTCAGGCCATCCATCAACTAGCAAGAAAGCATTCTCTGCCCTCCTCGCCTCCTACCATCCTACAGATCAACTAAGTTTCCCCTCATTCCTGGATAGCCCGCCGAGGGGAAAAGAAAATTGGAATATGGCTTTTCTGAGATTTACTGCCGTTCGGGATCTGAATGCGGATTCATTTGGATCCTTCCTTTTATTTATTTAACATTTTTGTTTTGCCTCTGTGGATGAATGGACGTATATTTTATTTTCCCAAATTTTGCCATTAGGAAAGCTTGTATGTGTAGCGAGGGAGAGTGAGACGGGGTCTTGTGATGGGTAAGTTTGAGTGTTGGGGCAGATCACCGTGAATCTGGAGTCTTCAAGCGGGAGAGAGACGGAAATAGTGGGTTGTAAAAATTGATGTTGTGGAAGATGAAGAGTTGTGTATGGTGACACGGGTCTCTTGAGTGACACGGGTCTCTGGTGATACGGGTCTTTGGTGATACGGGTCTCTGAGTAACACGGGTCTCTTGAGTGACACAGGTCTCTTGAGTGACACAGGTCTCTGAGTGACATGGGCCTCTCAGTGACATGGGTCTCTGAGTGACATGGGTATCTTGAGTGACACGATCCTCGGCCTGGGTAGGACACGTAGGTGGGGATGGAAGGGTTGACCATCACTCATGGATAAGGAGTTGAGGGTTGATACCAGCCCCAGGACGCGTCAAAGAACAACCCATCATCGTGGCATTGCCAGTGAGTCTCGTACAGATGCCAACGTTTCAACCACCGCCTTGCCAGACGCACCACATCCCCCATTCCCTCCTTCTTGCAATGTTCTAAATAGAGGTTAGATGTACGTTTACCCAGGTTAATATAACCTAACCTGACCTTGAAGGGTAACCGGCCTGTCTGAACCGGATAACCTTGTGTTGCTACCTACGACTGCTTCTTTTTTCCTTTTTTTTTCCCATTTCCCTCTTTTTTCCCCTTCCCCCCACCGTTTCGCTCCCTTCAGAGGGAGTACCTTGATGCTGGTGAAGGGCTTTTGATTCTAGGAGGTGCTGCTAAACGCCCCCCTCCCTTTGCTGGGATGGTACCTAATTGTCTCCCAGTCCCAAGGCCATGTAGGAGCCAAAAGGGTTTTCAGCTCCCCCAAGAATATAATAATAATAATAATAATAATAATTCTCAGGGTAGTGCAGGAAGTAGATATAAGTATTACTAAATCACAATCACTAAGTATCGTCATTATCATCGTTTTTTTTTAAAGCCTCTCGGTCGGACGAGGATCATTAAGGCTGCAGACATACATTTCTCAGTATATATAACCTCTCAGTATGTCTCTGAGAGACATTTCTCAGTATATATAACCTCTCAGTATGTCTCTGAGAGACATTTCTCAGTATATATAACCTCTCAGTATGTCTCTGAGAGACATACATTTCTCAGTATATATAACCTCTCAGTATGTCTCTGAGAGACATACATTTCTCAGTATATATAACTTCTCAGTATGTCTCTGAGAGACATTTCTCAGTATATATAACCTCTCAGTATGTCTCTGAGAGACATACATTTCTCAGTATATATAACCTCTCAGTATGTCTCTGAGAGACATTTCTCAGTATATATAACCTCTCAGTATGTCTCTGAGAGACATTTCTCAGTATATATAACCTCTCAGTATGTCTCTGAGAGACATACATTTCTCAGTATATATAACCTCTTAGTATGTCTCTGAGAGACATTTCTCAGTATATATAACCTCTCAGTATGTCTCTGAGAGACATTTCTCAGTATATATAACCTCTCAGTATGTCTCTGAGAGACATACATTTCTCAGTATATATAACCTCTCAGTATGTCTCTGAGAGACATTTCTCAGTATATATAACCTCTCAGTATGTCTCTGAGAGACATTTCTCAGTATATATAACCTCTCAGTATGTCTCTGAGAGACATACTTTCTCAGTATATATAACCTCTCAGTATGTCTCTGAGAGACATTTCTCAGTATATATAACCTCTCAGTATGTCTCTGAGAGACATTTCTCAGATATATAACCTCTCAGTATGTCTCTGAGAGACATTTCTCAGTATATATAACCTCTCAGTATGTCTCTGAGAGACATTTCTCAGTATATATAACCTCTCAGTATGTCTCTGAGAGACATTTCTCAGTATATATAACCTCTCAGTATGTCTCTGAGAGACATTTTCAGTATATATAACTCTCAGTATGTCTCTGAGAGACATTTCTCAGTATATATAACCTCTCAGTATGTCTCTGAGAGACAATTTCTCAGTATATATAACCTCTCAGTATGTCTCTGAGAGACATTTCTCAGTATATATAACCTCTCAGTATGTCTCTGAGAGACATACATTTCTTAGTATATATAACTTCTCAGTATGTCTCTGAGAGACACATTTCTCAGTATATATAACCTCTCAGTATGTCTCTGAGAGACACATTTCTCAGTATATATAACCTCTCAGTATGTCTCTGAGAGACATACATTTCTCAGTATATATAACCTCTCAGTATGTCTCTGAGAGACATACATTTCTTAGTATATATAACTTCTCAGTATGTCTCTGAGAGACATACATTTCTCGGTATATATAACTTCTCAGTATGTCTCTGAGAAACACAGTTCTCAGTATATATAACCTCTCAGTATGTCTCTGAGAGACATACATTTCTCGGTATATATAACTTCTCAGTATGTCTCTGAGAGACACATTTCTCAGTATATATAACTTCTCAGTATGTCTCTGAGAGACATTTCTCAGTATATATAACCTCTCAGTATGTCTCTGAGAGATATACATTTCTCAGTATATATAACTTCTCAGTATGTCTCTGAGAGACACATTTCTCAGTATATATAACTTCTCAGTATGTTTCTGAGAGACATTTCTCAGTATATATAACTTCTCAGTATGTCTCTGAGAGACATACATTTCTCGGTATATATAACTTCTCAGTATGTCTCTGAGAGACATACATTTCTCAGTATATATAACCTCTCAGTATGTCTCTGAGAGACACATTTCTCAGTATATATACCCTCTCAGTATGTCTCTGAGAGACATACATTTCTCGGTATATATAACCTCTCAGTATGTCTCTGAGAGACATACATTTCTCGGTATATATAACCTCTCAGTATGTCTCTGAGAGACATACATTTCTCGGTATATATAACCTCTCAGTATGTCTCTGAGAGACACATTTCTCAGTATATATAACTTCTCAGTATGTCTCTGAGAGACATACATTTCTCGGTATATATAACCTTACTTTCTTAAGGACTTTAATAACCCACATATAAGAGAAAGAAACTTATGACGACGTTTCGGTCCGACTTGGATCATTAGCTAGTCACACAGAAACGCTTGTGTGTGTGTCTAGTTAATGGTGGAAGTCGGACCGAAACGTCGTCATAAGTTTCTTTCTCCTGTGTGCCGGTTATTTGTGTATTGTTCCAGTCAACGGTATTGTGCCTTTTTATTCTCTAAGGCCTTTCTTTACCTATGAGCTGTATATTATATTATGAATTTAAACACAATTATGAATCTATACTCATTCATAAATATAAAATTTTGAAAATATGAAATTGTAAAATTTTAAAAATACATAAATTCTAATCAAATTAAAATGTATACGATTTGTTTGCTGTAGTCCAGCGACAAACATTTTTTTTTAATTTATTCCAATTAATAACTTTGATACTATCGATATTACTTATTAATTCAAAAGTAATTAATATATATGGATAACATATGGGATAAAACAATTTAGAAAACTACAATACTCTGACACATTAGTCGTCATTTTTACGAGAGAGAGAGAATTATGGAGGCGTCAGAGAAATGTTTTAGGTCCGTCTCCTGTGTTTGTAAACATGATTTGATTTCTGTCACAGCTGATGGAGAAAGGAACCCAGCACAGGAAGGGAGAGAGGAATTGATGGAGGGAGGGAAGAATTGATGGAGGAACTGAGGGAGGAGTTGATGGAGGAACGGAGGGAGGAGTTGATGGAGGAACGGAGGGAGGAGTTGATGGAGGAACGGAGGGAGGAGTTGATGGAGGAACGGAGGGAGGAGTTGATGGAGGAACGGAGGGAGGAGTTGATGGAGGAACGGAGGGAGGAGTTGATGGAGGAACGGAGGGAGGAGTTAGTGACATTATTATCATTATCATTATTATTATTACTATTAGATTCATGGGGAAACGCTAAACCGTATAGGTCATACAGCACCTTGAGTAATGGGAGGCATTCAGGATCATCCCAAGAAAGGGGAGCACAAATCTAGCTCCTTGGATCAAGAGACCGGCATCAAGTAACCTCACTTGAGCTCAGCGACAAAAATCGGTCTCCTAGGCAATACAAGAGGTAGTAGAGGGAGTAGTGGAGCGCTAAGCCAGTGGAAGGCCTCGGTCAGATGACCAAAAGCTCCAGTAGCGAGTCATCATATGACTAAAAACCGCGTCAGGAAATACTTCTGTTTCATGATGAGTCTTACTTAACCTAACCTAGTACTGTATGACCCTTGTAGGTTTAGCGCTTAGTTATGATTATGACTAACTAACCTAGTAGACTGGAAGTCAACACGTACCCATGGAGGTATTACTGTCCAGTGCAGTAAGCATGAAACAGAGGCCTGTTACACATTTGTCAGAAATGTTGGTCATTCTTTCCCGTCTTGTGAATACATATTAACTTTTACTTATAATACATCTGACTTGATCCTGTGTGCTGCTTTACAGTCTCTGCACTAGTTGTGTTTCCTTTTCAACTTTCCAGGAGTAATTGGTTTGAATCCTTCCCCGTTGCTGTGAATATCCATTATAATCGGTTTAGATCCTGGGAAGAAAGGGATGGTAATATGTATTTTTTTTTCTGGAATAACTAAATTGAGAAAAGCAATTTATGAAGATAAATGTGTGGGTGCAGTGTAGATTTTTAGAATTTTTTTCATTGTTTTGAATGAAAGAAAAATTGTTCTTCTAAGAGTGAGCGAAGCAGAGTTAAAAGGAGTGGTATAGAATTTGAAGAGTCAGATGTGTTTGCGAGAGCGAGAGCTGTATGAGTTATGGTAATGTTAAGTCAACATTTGTTGGAAGAAAATGAGCACAAATGTTTAGGTTCAAGAATTATTTGACTCCAATAAAAGGTAGATGTGGAAAGTAATAATAAAAATTTATGTGAGTGGAGGAGAGAGCGGCAAGAGCTATCACAGAGCCACACACTGAATCTTTAGGGAAAATTTAACAAGGAATGTGAGTAGTGCGTGTGAGTCCATAGTGAGAGACTAGGGAAGGTGTACAGTTCGTGTCCCTCACACTGTGTGAGTGTAGGGAAGGTGTACAGTTTATGTGTCCCTCACTGTGTGAGTGTAGGGAAGGTGTACAGTTCATGTGTCCCTCACACTGTGTGAGTGTAGGGAAGGTGTACAGTTCATGTGTCCCTCACACTGTGAGTGTAGGGAAGGTGTACAGTTCATGTGTCCCTCACACTGTGTGAGTGTAGGGAAGGTGTACAGTTCATGTGTCCCTCACACTGTATGAGTGTAAGGAAGATGTACGTACATTATATGGTAAATAATGAATGAGGAAATAGAGCGACTGTGTGATGGTGATCAAGGCTAAAGTCATTGAATGGAAGAGTTTTTTTTAAGATGGCTTGGTCATGTAGAAAGAATGAAACAAGATAGACTGATTAGGAGTAGTATAAATGTGAGTTAGAAGGATGGAGGTGTAGATGACGTCTGAGGAAGGGCTAGAAGGAGGCGTAGAGGACGTCGGTAGGGCTGGAAGGAGGTTATGAAGGAGGTATTGAGAGGCATGGGCTTGATCCTTCAGCAGGCATGTGTACGTTAGTTTGACCGTTGTGAGCGGAGGAGAGTAGATCTTGGGATCTGATGTTCTGTTGGGGTGTGATGAGTTGTGTTGGAGAGCCATGTTGCATATCGTGACGGTGCTTAGTTATCAAAGCTGCCGTAGATAGACGTTTAATGTTAATTGGCGTTTAGCTTAGCTGTGAGTACTAGCTGGTTCACACCTCTCTCCCCGCCACGTTGTGCGAGTGAATTCTTATCTTTAATATGTTAGAGAGGTGGTTTGATGAGTGGCATATACAAGCGATCAACTGGTAATTATATCCTCGGGAAAGTCACGAATGGGTCGAAGGAAGAGCCAGAGTTATGAGAGGAAATGTTCTAAAAGTTTTTCTGGTCAAAAAGTGGCTAGTTCTTCAAAGCCGCTTTTTATAAGACAGTGAATGGGATCACTAACATTTAAAATGTGGTTATAGTCATGTTGAAGTAGAAAAGAACCTATGCCACACATGAAGAAATCAATTGGGTCTGCAACCGTGCGTTAGATCACTTCCCAGATCTTGCCTGCCGCATCGCATGCAAGAGCTGAGGCCAGCAATCACAGGGAAGCTCTCAAGAGCCGTCGCCCAGTCATGTATCTAATCTGGCATCTGTGTGCTTACCAAACTGTGCCTGAGCTCATCAGTATTGGTGATCAAGCCGACCTTGTTGATAGATAGCATGCTGATGGATTGCCTTCTCATATATGATCTATGCTCGACTTGGCAGAGGCAAGTGATGGCTGTTCTTGTACTTGTTAGGATACAATAGAATAATCTTGTGGTCTTTTATAGGGCAGAAATATACCCAGGGAGCTGGGATTGCAGGAACTGGGGTGATGACACTTGAGTGTGTCAACAAGATTTGATTTTTTTTTGGTTCCTAATTATATCTTGGAATGTCTGTCCTGTCTGTTCGTTTCCTTTTGTTTTTTTTATCCTCACATGAAACTACAAATATACTTCATGTCTTTAAGGCACACACACACACACACACACACACACACACACACACACACACACACACACACACACACACACACGTGTACACATACTCAGACAAACCTAACCTAACCTAACACATTAGCACAAACCCACACACACACACACACAATTTTACACAGCCGAAGGATCTAGAGCAGCGGTGGGCAAACTACGGCCAACCAAAGGTTTTCATGTGGCCCGCCAAGATCAAGTCATATACTCCCATTATTTTGGGACAAAATGTTACCAGGCAATACCAAATAATATTGTGGAACATTAACACGTTACCCTCAAATTTCTGTGTGTGGCCCCTGCACTGAAAAATTTGCCCACCCCTGAATCATCCTAACAGGATAAAAAAATGGGATCTCAAAAAGGAGAACGTAAAGGCAAGGGAACCGAGGATGGCTGGTCTGAAAAGGAATGCGTAGAAAGGCTCAAGAACAAAATGAATCAAGAATGGTAAAAAAGGTTAAATGAGCTTTGCAATAACATGTTAGAGAAGCTATCTTCAAAAAACAAGAAGTGGTAATCACGAGCTGTAGCTGCTGAGGCAAAGATACAGAGACTGGAGGAGGAAATGGATGTGCTGAAGCAGGATATAATGAGGTCCGAAAGGAGCAAGGTGACTGAAATGGGAACATCAGCATGCAGTGATGGGACTGAAGGAGGGGATGGAGCTAAGAAGTCCCTTGCAGAAGTAATATCAAACCATCAGGGTGTCCATGAGATGATAAAGGAAACAACAAAGGAGACACTTAAATCAGATCCAGAGATATGGAGGGAAAGGAAATGGGAAGAGAGGGAGAGGTCAATAATTATTCATGGGCTTCAAGAGGCTGAAGGGAAGACCAATGATGAAAGAAAGCATTGGGAGGAAAACGAGATTAAGAGCATCATTGCAATAACAGGAGAGAAGGACATGTCTCAGGTAGAAAATTTTCACAGATTTGTGGGGTATTCAAGGGAAAAAAATTGACCAATCAAATTGACATTCAAGACAGAAGTGGTACAGAACAGGATACTACAACAGAAGCCACTGTTAAAGGACTCAAGAATATCAACAAGTGTACTTCAATAGAGACAGAACACGAAAAGAAAGGGAACAACTAAGATTGAGAGTAAGACAAATTCAGTGGAAGGAAAGAGAGACAGGGCAGTCAATGGCAGACAGAAAAGCTCAGCCTCCAGGGAAACATCAAACACAAATGATTACAGAAACCCCTCAACCCCTGCCACCCCATATCAGCCAAACACAATAACCAGGAACAAACCACACTTCATAGCCCCCCCTCCCCAAGCACTAATTTCACAATCACAGCAGCCTCCCATAATATTCTGCCCTGCCTCCCACACACCCCAGCTTACACTATTCTCTTCCAGCTCCCAAAATACAGTACTGGAAAGGAAGCTAAAGGTATGGTACACCAATGCAGATGGAATAACAAATAAGAGTGAAGAGTGGCAAGAACGAATCATTGATGCATCCCCTGACATCATAGCAATAACAGAGACAAAACTTACAGGGATGATAACAGATGCTTTTTTTCCAGCTGGATATCAGATCCTGAGG
>WNWK01012198.1:5965-60752 GCA_009830355.1 Cherax destructor | reverse complement strand
AATGGCATATGTGAGGTAGGGATAGATGAGTGAGTAGTATAGTGTGAGTAGGGCTGATTGTGGTACATAATACCGTATCTTAGAGAGGATCCCCACAGTTTGATCTTAATGTTTAATTGTGGATCATCTGTTCTGTTGCCAAACATAATATAGAAGGTCTTATCAGTGTTGAGTGTAAGTTTATTGGCTGTCATCCATGTTGATATTTTTATTAATTGTCGTTAACAATGGTATTAGCGTGGCAAGGTTTGTGTGGGAGATGACATAAGTTGTGTCGTCAGCAAAGAGTATTGGTTTCAGGTGTTGTGATACATTGGGAAGATCATTGATGTATAAGAGGAAGAGCAGGGGACCAAGGACACTTCCCTGCGGTACTCCGGTGTCTAGTGGTAGTGTCGTGGAGGATGTGTCTTTAATAGTGACATACTGGTACCTATTAGTGAGGTAGGATTTGAGGTATGCTAGTGCATGACCTCTTATTCCATAGTGGTCAAGTTTGTGGAGTAGGATGCCGTGGTTTACAGTGTCAAAAGCTTTCCTTAGGTCAATAAAAAGTCCTAGTGGATATTCCTTATTTTCAAGTGCTGTGTAAAGCAGGTCTATCATTTTTACTATTGTGGCACTTACCTTTATTGAAGACTGATGTTGCTGGATGGAAGAGAGGGAGGAGGGGAGAGACCCTAATTTTTGGAAGGGGAATCCCCTTCCATAAGGAATTTAGGTACCAAGTCCTTATCCAGGGTCACTTCCCTGCATGCCTGCTACACTCCCTCCCTGATTGCTACACTCCCTGCATACATGCTACACTCCCTGCATACATGCTACACTCCCTGCATACATGCTACACTCCCTGCATACATGCTACACTCCCTGCATACATGCTACACTCCTGCATGCTGCTACACTCCTGCAGCATGCTACACTCCTGCATGCATGCTACACTCACTGCACGCATGCTACACTCACTGCACCATGCTACACTCCTGCAGCATGCTACACTCCTGCA
Source organism: Cherax destructor (assembly GCA_009830355.1). Taxonomy (NCBI): domain Eukaryota; kingdom Metazoa; phylum Arthropoda; class Malacostraca; order Decapoda; family Parastacidae; genus Cherax; species Cherax destructor. The sequence goes on along the minus strand of WNWK01012198.1, from coordinate 59,746 downwards.
CGCATGCTACACTCCTGCACGCATGCTACACTCCCTGCACGCATGCTACACTCCCTGCACGCATGCTACACTCCTGCACGCATGCTACACTCCTGCACGCATGCTACATCTCCTGCACGCATGCTACACTCCTGCACGCATGCTACACTCCCTGCACGCATGCTACACTCCTGCACGCATGCTACACTCCCTGCACGCATGCTACACTCCCTGCACGCATGCTACACTCCTGCACGCATGCTACACTCCCTGCACGCATGCTACACTCCCTGCACGCATGCTCACTCCCTGCACGCATGCTACACTCCCTGCACGCATGCTACACTCCTGCACGCATGCTACACTCCCTGCACGCATGCTACACTCCACTGCACACGATGCTACACCCCCTGCACGCATGCTACACTCCTGCACGCATGCTACACTCCTGCACGCATGCTACACTCCTGCACGCATGCTACACTCCCTGCACGCATGCTACACTCCTGCACGCATGCTACACTCCCTGCACGCATGCTACACTCCCTGCACGCATGCTACATCCCTGCACGCATGCTACACTCCCTGCACGCATGCTACACTCCTGCACGCATGCTACACTCCCTGCACGCATGCTACACTCCCTGCACGCATGCTACCTCCCTGCACGCATGTCACACTCCCTGCACGCATGCTACACTCCCTGCACGCATGCTGACACTCCCTGCACGCATGCTACACTCCCTGCACGCATGCTACACTCCCTGCACGCATGCTACACTCCCTGCACGCATGCTACACTCCCTGCACGCATGCTACACTCCCTGCACGCATGCTACACTCCCTGCACGCATGCTACACTCCCTGCACGCATGCTACACTCCCTGCACGCATGCTACACTCCCTGCACGCATGCTACACTCCCTGCACGCATGCTACACTCCCTGCACGCATGCTACACTCCCTGCACTCGCCATGCTACACTCCCTGCACGCATGCTACACTTGCACGCTGCCCTCGCACGCATGCTACACTCCCTGCAGCATGCCACCCCTGCACGCATGCTACACTCCCTGCACGCATGCTACACTCCCTGCACGCATGCTACACTCCCTGCATGCATGCTACACTCCCTGCATGCATGCTACACTCTTAAATTCCATCGTGTTTCTCACTTTCTTTACCTAAGGGCTGGCACTAGGAGCTTTCTTTGGGCCCATGGTAGCTTATTTAGTAGTCACACACAATAATGAAGGGCCAAAAACAATGAATTGTTAATAAATGTTTTGTATGAACTCCTGGGATGATGTTCACGCAAGCATAAACAATGCTACACTGCGTGACAATGTGTGTGGGTGGCGGTCTAGCGGGCTTTGTATGTGTGGGGCACTGGTGGACAGGTTCCGTACCAAGCACGAAAACGGAGGTAAAATTTCCCCGAAAAAACTGCACGAAAACTGAAACACACGAAAACAGAGATAAACGAAAACGGAGGGTTGTGGAAGTCTCTAAAACATGGTTCCATGCACAGTGGTGTTTTACATTCCACACACATGAAATGAGTGTCTCTGCGTTGTTGTGGGCGTTTTTTTGTATGTGCACAGACAAAACACCTCTTCTGATCCTTTTTCTTGCAAGCAGTAGCAGGCAGTTTTGTTGGGAAGTGTTCACCAGGCCTCAGATGAGAGGGTAGGTGTTGATCAGTTCACAGGCGTTGTTCTATTGCAGGTGTTGTTACTTGGTACTTGAATAATATTTGTCAGATGACAGACAAACAAAACTGACCATATGGTGGTTTGTTTCTGGTCTTCAACTTACACACATTATAAGCATTCAGCATGGAAATGTCCACAAGATGAAAAAAGAGTTTTATGTACCACTTATAACTCTTGCGAACACAATCAGCAAATCCAATCTGCATGTCACATTTGTCCACTGAATGCATATTGAGAGTGTAGTCCATAACAGCTGCAGGTTTTAGAATGGGTTCATTGGTCTCTCTATTCAGCCTGCCAGTGTCTGTCATTTCGTTTTGGTGAACTGATGACAACAGTGTGACATCTCGTTTGTCATGCCACCGAAATGCCATGATGTCATTGGCAGCAAACGCCTGCACCTCACCTCTACGAGTGCCTGCGTTGAACCTTGGCATATGTTTAAGCTTTGCACGCTCTGTACTGCACACATCTGTCATGTTCACTCGCAAAAAATCACTGAGTAAGGGGCTTGTGTACAAGTTATCAGTATATAATATATGCCCCTTACCAAGATATGGTTCCATCATTGTTCTAACCACATCACCAGAGATACCCAATAACTTCCTGGTATTTTGCAATGTATTGCTTCCAGTGTACACAATAATGTCCAATACAAGACCACTGTAGCAATCACAAAGTACAAACAACTTTATACCAAAGCGTTTCCTCTTGCTTGGTATATACTGCTTGAACGACAGTCTACCTTTGAACAAAATCAAATACTCATCAATAACAAGCTTCCTGAAGGGATAAAAATACATATTGAATTTCTGTTTCAAATACATAAACACATTTCTAATCTTATATAACCTGTCGTTTCTGTCAGGCCTGGTTTTGTCTAAGAAGTGTAGCATACATAACAGTAGCACAAATCGATTCACTGGTATTATTTCACTAAAAGATGGAGTTGCAATGAGGCGGTCTGTCGACCAGTATGATTTGACACTGTACTTGTACACATGTGGCATAAGCATTATTGTGGCAAACAAAAGATACATCTCAGCTACAGTTGTCTCCTTCCACTGGTGTAGACGTGATCCTGGTGAAAGAATCGTGTTTGCCATGGTGTAATCGAAGTATCTGTTGCTTTCCCTGACAATAATTTCCATCAGGGGTTCGTCAAAGAATAACTGGAAACATTCCAGTTAAGTGGCATTGTTCCCAAGTGGACAAGATGGCCGTAGTCCACTTTGACTTTCATCAAAGTGATGGGGATTGGGAACAAAATTGTCAGCTTCCTGCCAATCCCAGGTGCAGTCTGCTGGTGGGTACTGGATATTGACAGGTGGTTGTTGTGGTGGGTGGGTGAGGCTGACGCAGCGGCTTGGGTAGCAGCATGGCCCACTGCTGGTGCCTGATGGGTGGCACCGCCACCACCACCATCTGATGACGCATGTACATTTTTCATCCCCATTGTAACAATATCACCTTCATTTTCACTATCACTTCCTGCTGTATGCCCACAGGATGTACTCCAAGATGTACTCCTTACCCTTGGAACAGCATATGGCACACTTCCAGAGCGCATATACCGTCTTATATACTGACGCTTCACTGGAGAATATTCCCCTTCACTCTCGCTACTGGAACTGTTTTGAAGAGCTCGGAGTTCATATTCACTATCATTATCATCACCATTGCTCACATCTGAGTCCTGGATATGAGTAAATAACAGTTTCCTCTTTCGTTCTGGTACAAGTGAACGTGAACAAGACGCCATAACACTGGAGGTGGAAGGTTGTGGGTCGTCTGGGTTTTCCTCACTATTACCGGTATTAGGTTCATTATTTTTGGTCACAAACTCACCAAAACCCTGGAATTCATCTTCACTGACACTTCCATCTGTGTTTGAACTGTCACTTGGGAACAAAAGAGTCCCAATTCGCCGAGGAGTGAGGTGTTTCTTACCGCGAGGCATGGTGAGCAAGAGGTACTGAAATGGTGTTCCCACAATGCACCACTGGCTCCATGATTTTTTTTCCTACTGCGCACACTGACCGCGCAGACCCATTCTCTCACATGTAGTCCTACCAGCTTTCTCCCGCTCAATTTGAAGGCACTAGAATTTACGCGTACAAGTACGTAACCGACCCTGGCTGCAATGACGTACTAGTACGGGACCGACCCTCAAAGGGTTAAATACTCAACTATACTTATATTAAACTGTTTACTATATTTCTTACCATTTAATTTTAAGTTAATTTTAAGGCTACCCACAATGCTCTGCATATTAGGGGCTTTTGGCATGTACACCTCTTGTAATACCACAACCCATTGTAAATCTTTGTATCTTGTCACAATAAACTATTATTATTATTATTATAGTAATTTATACAGAAGGGGTTATTAGCCACTCATACTTGGCATTTTAGTTGCCTTTACGACAGGCATGACTTACAGAGGAATTCTCACCCACTTCTCCATGGAAAGTCAACACTAAGATATACAGTAGACCATCATTTAACCCTTTCAGGGTCCAAGGCCATTTTTGGAAGGGGTGCGCCAGTGTCCAAGAATTTTTGAAAAAAAAAAAAAAAAAAAACATTCTTACAGAATTAAAGATAATAATTTTGTGAAGGTAATGAAACAAAAAAATAACTTCCGATCAGTAGTTTCCGAGATATAGAAGTATGAAGTTGACCCTCAATGACCGGGTGGCGGCAACATCGTCGATTTCCGTAAAGTCGCATTTTTTTTATTTTACGTTTTTGTTACTTTTTTTTTTCTTTTCTAATATTTTTTTTCCAGTAACTTTTGTGGCCTGTGAGACCAATATAATGTATAATGTATAACTGTACACTCATTGTATTCAACACAATAACTGCACTAATTTGTTTATCATTATATTGCTTACAAAACTTGTTTACAAGTTTATTGTAAACAAAATAATGATGAAAATATTAGTGCGGTATTGTGTTGAATACAATGGTACCATATAGTACCATATGGTACAATGTATATGGTGCAATGTATCATATGGTACAATGTATCATATGGTGCAATGCACCATATAGTACAATATGGTACAATGGAACCATATGGTACAATGTATATGGTGCAATGTACCATATGCTACAATGTACCATATGGTACCCTGTACCATAGTACAGGGTACCATATGGTACAGATACAGGGATCCCAATGGAAATAAGTCACCCTGACTTTTTGGGTTATTCTAGGATCTTTCACATATGCTGTTGCATTGGGCTGGTGCAGCGTGCTGCATGCTCGTGGCACCATATGGTACATTGTACCATATGGTACTATATGGTACCGTTGTATTCAACACAACCGCACTAATATTTTCATCATTATTTTTTTACAATAAAAAATAAGCAAAAATTTTGTATGTTAGTAATGTTCTATTATATACGTATTTACAAATGTACAGTGACTGGACATGTTCCTAGAGGTGGATGACGAAGCTTTGTGTTGGAAACTGCTGCGTCAGTGCCTTGAGAGCCACACTCACTGCTCAGTCTGAGCTAGTGCCTCCTTCCACCAACATCACTTACTGACCATATGGTACGCTGTCAGTAGTGTTACTGAATCAGTAACACTACTGACAATGGTACAGGGTACCATATGATACAGATAGTACAAGGATCCCTTTGGAAATAAAGTCACCCTGACTTTTTTGGGTTATCCTAGGAGCTTTCCACAAATGCTGCTATGTATGATAATCTATGTACGTAACTGTATTTGTGTACACCTGAATAAACTTACTCAAGTGCATGTGGAGTCGTAAGTTTATTCAGGTATACACAAATACAGTTACATATATTTATCATACATAGCAGCATATGTTTGGAGAACCTAGGATAACCCAAAAAAGCCAGGCTTATTTCCAATAGGGTCCCTGTACCCTGTACTATATGGTATGTACCATATGGTATGTACCATATGGTATAATGTACCACATGGTGTACCATATGGTACATTGTACCATATGGCACCATTGCACCATATACCATTGTATATGGTACCATTGTACCATAGAATTCCTCTTCAGATCCACTTCTATCAGTCTTAGAACTATAACTTGAGAAGAGGAGAGTCAGAATTCGCCCGGGGAGTGAGAGCTTCCTTGCCTCCAGGCACGCAGAACAAAGCTACTTTGCCGGCATTCCCACAATGCCATGCAGGCTCCCAGATTTTTTGTATAGTGTGCACAATGACCACACAGACCCATTCTCTTAGATGTAGGCCTATCAGCCTTCTCATGCTAAATTTGAGGCCGCTAGAATTTAGGCATAGTACTACGGTTTGGACCCAGAACTCAAAGCCGTAGAACTATGGCACGGACCCTGAAAGAGTTAACATGGTAGTTCCGTTCCTGAAAACACTGTGTTAGGTAAAATTGTGTTAGATAAACTGAAGAGCTTATAGGAAAAATAGGGTTACGTTCCTGGGAGTCCCCAAAAAGCCAAACAACTTTTTCTTAGACCTCCAGATCTTACAAAAATAAAAGTGAACATGTAATTGTAGTTCATTGTCATGATGTATTATGTTGTTTTTACAAATGCAACAGAAATAATAGTATTTCTTACCTTAATTTGTGGGTGCTGGTGTTTGTCAATGATTGTGAAGAGAGTGGAGAGTTATGCTGTGGCCCTACTGAGCTGAGGTGGATGGTAGAGGTTCTGGTACTGAAGTCGATGGTTGTACTGGAGTGTGCATAAATTCTGTAATGGATTTCTTATCTATTTTACCCTGCAGTACATTATACAACTGACAGTAAGGCATCAGCTGCCCTAGACACCGTTTCACGGTCCTCTTCAGTGAAAAAGTCTAACTTTAAGTCATTCAGTAAGTCAGTCAAGTCAGTAAGTCATTCAGTCAAGTCGGTAAGTCATTTGGTAAGTCATTCAGTCAAGTCGGTAAGTCATTCAGTCAAGTCGGTAAGTCATTCGGTAAGTCATTCAGTCAAGTCGGTAAGTCATTCAGTCAAGTCGGTAAGTCATTCAGTCAAGTCGGTAAGTCATTCAGTCAAGTCGGTAAGTCATTCAGTCAAGTCGGTAAGTCATTCAGTCAAGTCGGTAAGTCATTCAGTCAAGTCGGTAAGTCATTCAGTCAAGTCGGTAAGTCATTCAGTCAAGTCGGTAAGTCATTCAGTCAAGTCGGTAAGTCATTCAGTCAATGAGTCATTAGTCAAGTCGGTAAGTCTTCAGTCAAGTCGGTAAGTCATTCAGTCAAGTCGGTAAGTCATTCAGTCAAGTCGGTAAGTCATTGAGTCAAGTCGGTAAGTCATTGAGTCAAGTCGGTAAGTCATTGAGTCAAGTCGGTAAGTCATTGAGTCAAGTCGGTAAGTCATTGAGTCAAGTCGGTAAGTCATTGAGTCAAGTCGGTAAGTCATTCAGTCAAGTCGGTAAGTCATTCAGTCAAGTCGGTAAGTCATTCAGTCAAGTCGGTAAGTCATTCAGTCAAGTCGGTAAGTCATTCAGTCAAGTCGGTAAGTCATTCAGTCAAGTCGGTAAGTCATTCAGTCAAGTCGGTAAGTCATTCAGTCAAGTCGGTAAGTCATTCAGTCAAGTCGGTAAGTCATTCAGTCAAGTCGGTAAGTCATTCTGTCAAGTCGGTAAGTCATTCTGTCAAGTCGGTAAGTCATTCTGTCAAGTCGGTAAGTCATTCTGTCAAGTCGGTAAGTCATTCTGTCAAGTCGGTAAGTCATTCTGTCAAGTCGGTAAGTCATTCTGTCAAGTCGGTAAGTCATTCTGTCAAGTCGGTAAGTCATTCTGTCAAGTCGGTAAGTCATTCTGTCAAGTCGGTAAGTCATTCTGTCAAGTCGGTAAGTCATTCAGTCAAGTCGGTAAGTCATTCTGTCAAGTCGGTAAGTCATTCTGTCAAGTCGGTAAGTCATTCTGTCAAGTCGGTAAGTCATTCAGTCAAGTCGGTAAGTCATTCAGTCAAGCCGGTAAGTCATTCAGTCAAGCCGGTAAGTCATTCAGTCAAGCCGGTAAGTCATTCTGTCAAGTCGGTAAGTCATTCTGTCAAGTCGGTAAGTCATTCAGTCAAGTCGGTAAGTCATTCTTTCAAGTCGGTAAGTCATTCAGTCAAGTCGGTAAGTCATTCTAGTCAAGTCGGTAAGTCATTCAGTCAAGTCGGTAAGTCATTCAGTCAAGTCGGTAAGTCATTCAGTCAAGTCGGTAAGTCATTCAGTCAAGTCGGTAAGTCATTCAGTCAAGTCGGTAAGTCATTCTGTCAAGTCGGTAAGTCATTCTGTCAAGTCGGTAAGTCATTCTGTCAAGTCGGTAAGTCATTCTGTCAAGTCGGTAAGTCATTCTGTCAAGTCGGTAAGTCATTCTGTCAAGTCGGTAAGTCATTCTGTCAAGTCGGTAAGTCATTCTGTCAAGTCGGTAAGTCATTCTGTCAAGTCGGTAAGTCATTCTGTCAAGTCGGTAAGTCATTCTGTCAAGTCGGTAAGTCATTCTGTCAAGTCGGTAAGTCATTCTGTCAAGTCGGTAAGTCATTCTGTCAAGTCGGTAAGTCATTCTTTCAAGTCGGTAAGTCATTCTGTCAAGTCGGTAAGTCATTCTGTCAAGTCGGTAAGTCATTCTGTCAAGTCGGTAAGTCATTCTGTCAAGTCGGTAAGTCATTCTGTCAAGTCGGTAAGTCATTCTGTCAAGTCGGTAAGTCATTCAGTCAAGTCGGTAAGTCATTCTGTCAAGTCGGTAAGTCATTCTGTCAAGTCGGTAAGTCATTCAGTCAGTCAGTCAATCACACTCATTTACTTCATTTTATGTGCACAAAATGAAGCTTCATTATGGCCACAGGTTATCTCTTGTCTCTGTTTTCTTTGTTAATTCTAAGACTTAAATGCTTATACCTTTTCTTGCCACTTTGAGCAACACTGGTATACCTACTGGGTGTCATGATTGCTTGGCAGATACAAGACATGGTAATTAAAAGATCAAAACACAATTCACAAACACAGCTAACTTGTAGCAGAGAAGTGGAACTGAACACGCAGTCACGATTGCTGGGATGGTGGTGTTGGGAGTGTCCGGGGGAAGGGGCATGGGATGGTGGGATGCCTTCCCCGCTGACCCACAACAAGGCGGCCACTTGAGGTAGGGAAATTTTTTCCGTGCCCGCAAACTGAACCATGTTATGTTAATTTTACGAATATAAAATTGTGCCGCAATTCTTCAATCATGCTATAACCAAATCATGCCACATAAACCCGTGTTAAATAACGGTCTACTGTATCTAATGGTTATAATCATAACCATAATTTTTCTAGGGGGTGGAGTGGTAAGCCAGTGGAAGGCCTCAGTCAGATTACCAAAAGCTCCAGCTGCAGATCATATGACTAAGACCCACATCAGGAAACACTTTTCCAATAATACTATAAGAACAAGAACTATTAAGAGACAAAGTTCAAATGAGTATATACACAGTGGCAACTGTAATACAGAATAATGAAAAATTAATTAATGCTTAATTTGTATATTTTATTTCATCAGTATATAAAATATATAATACGTACTATATATGGCATATATTGAATACAAGTGTTAGGTATAAATTTAATAGGAGTATCACCTAAAATAATCTCTACAGATAAAAAAGAAAAAAAAAAAAAAAAAAAAGAGTTAAGTGCTGAAATCTGCTATATCTGTAGTAAACTAAATATAAATTCTGCTCATTGATCACTAAATACATATACCATTGCTAGATACTATAAGCCACTATGTTTGCAGAGACTTGCGGGTGGCTTGATAGAAGCACCATTTCTCCTTGAAACTAGGCACATAGTGACTAGTTTGAGTGAAGGTCACAGGTATCTCAAGACTGCTAAGTTGTTCCTCAAACATTGTCAGAGCATTCTTGCACTGGATTCCAGTTGCCTGAAAAACAATTGACTTGGTATAAATACAGTGGTACCCCAAGTTTTGGACATAATTCGTTCCAGAAGGCTATTCGAGTGCTGTTACCGAACGAATTTAGTAACCCCTTCTCTTGTATACATTACTATATTTAAAAAACGAGTAACTTTAGTTTTTCTTTTTAGGTCACCCTGCCTCGGTGAGATACGGCAGGTTCAACGAGGAAAAAAAATACATATTTATGCTGTACCTACTAATTACCTAGAGTCTCAAGCAAACTCAAGATAAGTTTGTAGAAATTAACAGTAATTCAAAATCCTATATCATAAATATTTTGTACATTTACTTCTACTTATTTATCCTCACACTTCCATTAACATCTGGTCAAATAAACTGGTTACAGAGCAACATTTACACTAAATTTTGTAAAGGCGTTTCTTATTGTTCAAGGAAAGAGAGATATCAGCTGGAAAATGTAGAGATGCTATACTGTCAGAACAGAGCCAATAAAGTATTTAAGTTACCGAGAACACTGCAAAGAACTTGGAATGTACTCTCTGGAGCAAAGAAGAGAGTCGCCTGATGACATATACATACTAGTACATGAAAGTGAGAGGTGTGAAATTAAGTATAAAACAGACATAGCAATAAGCAAGGAACTAGTAACCTTTTCTCCTGTATAAATTACTAAATGTAAAAAGAAAAGCTTTGTTCTTTTTATTAGGGTAACCTTGCCTTGGTGGGAGATGGCCAGTGTGTACAAAAAAAAAAAAAAAAAAAAAAAGCCAAGAGTACCATGGGTACAATAAGAGAACACTCGGCATCTGTGGTTGAAGACAATTCAACCTGATACCAGCAGAAGTTCTTCATGAGGAAGTGGAACAGAATTCTTCCTCCGTAAGCCATGTATGTCATAAAAGGTGACTAAAATGCCAGGAGCAAGGGGCTAGTAACCCCTTCTCCTGTATAAATTACTAAATTTAAAAAAAACTTACGTTTTCTTTTTGGGCCACCCCGCCTCGGTGGGATACAGCCTGTTTGTTGAAAGAAGATGATCTGCAGAAGTCAAAAATATTTCCCAAACATGTGTAGAAGCTTCAATAAAAATTTTACAAACGTAACTTACATGAGTCATGTATTTCCCAGTGTCAGGCTTCACAAGTTCAGTTCCAAGGTTCATAATTGCACGCATAAAATCCCACAGCTCCCCACGTGGTGATGGGGATATTGGCACATCAGTTAGGTCAGCAAATACATAATCAAAAGTTCGTTTCTCCTTGATCATATCCTTCATGTGAGATATGGCATCACCTACAACTATCTGAAATATTGCATAACATTAACTAATCTGGTGTTGCAATTATCAGATTAATGGTTAGGCCTTATCTTATAGGCCCATGTAATATACAGTACACACATACATGTTGCTCAATAATAACCCACACGGATACAAGCTCTCCAAATTAATTGATCTGTATATTTCGACCCCCTGCTGGGGTCCTCTTCTACTGAAGATGACCAGCAGGAAAGGGAGCAATTTTTTTTTTTAACGCGACATCTGTTTCCCACCGAGGCAGAGTGACCCATTCACACTATCACTTTTTTTGCAGAGGCACTGAGATACAACAGTTTAGATATCACTCCAAACAGCCAGTATTCCAAACCCCACCTTTAAAGTGCAGGCATTGTACTTCCCACCTCCAGAACTCAAGTCTGGCTAACCGGTTTCCCTGAATCCCTTCACAAAATATTACCCTGCTGTAAAAGAAGTAAATGTTATGGTGTTGGGGAGAGGGGTGGGATTAAATTATGGGGAATCAAATACAAAATGGGAGTTGACACAGTTACTTTTTGCTGATGATACTGTACTTTTGGCAGATTCTTGAGAAGTTGCAAAGGTTGGTGGATAAGTCTAGGAGGGTGTGTAAAGGAAGAAAGTTGAAAGTGAACATAGATAAAAGTAAGGTGATGAGGGTATCAAATGAGTTAGGTAAAGAAAAATTGGATATCACATTGGAGGGAGGGAGTATGGAAGAAGTAAATGTTTTCAGATACAGTGGACCCCCGGAAATCGAACATTCTTCATTCCAGAATGCTGTTCAAGTGCTGTTACCAAACAAATTTATTCCCATAAGGAATGATGTAAATTAGATTAGTTCGTTTCAGACCCCCAAAAATATACCTATAAAAGCACTTACAATAATAAACTTACATAATAGGGCGAGTTGGGAGTGTTCGATTTCCGAGGGTACACTGTATTTGGGAGTTGACCTGTCAGCGGATGGGTTTATGAAGGATGAGGTTAACTATAGAATTGATGAAGAAAAAAAGGTGAGTGGTGCATTGAGGTATCTGTGGAGACAAAAAACGTCATCCATGGAGGCAAAGAAGGGAATGTACGAGAGTATAGTGGTACCAACACTCTTATATGGGAGTGAAGCTTGGGTTGTAAATGCTGCAGCAAGGAGGAGGCTGGAGGCAGTGGAGATGTAGTGTCTAAGGGCAAAGTGTGGTGTAAATATTATGCAGAGAATTCGTAGTGTGAAAATTAGGAGGTGTGGAGTTACTAAAAGTATTATTCAAGAGGTTGAAGAGGGGTTACTGAGGTGGTTTGGTCATTTAGAGATAATGTAGCAAAATCGGATGACTTAGAAGATGTATAAATTTATAGTGGGGAGGAGGGGTAGGAGTCGATCTAGAAAAGGATGGAGTTAGGCGGTAAAAGAGGTTTTGTGTGGAAGAGGCTTGGACATGCAGAAGAAATGTGAGTGTGTGTTAGGAGTGAATGGAGACGAATGGTTTTTGGGACCTGACGAGCTGTTGGAGTGTAAGCAGCGTAATATTTTGTCAAGGGATTCAGGCAAACCAATTAGCCAGACTTAGAGTCCTGGAGGAGGGAAGTACAATGCCTGCACTTTAAAGGAGGGGTTTGGGATATTGGCTGTTTGAAGAGACATCTAAATTGTCTTATCTGGGAACCTCTGCAAAGACAGTGATTATGTGTGATTAATGGTGAAAATGTTGAATGATGGTGAAAGTGTTTCTTTTTTGTGTCGCCCTGCCTCGGTGGGAGATGGCCGAAGTGTTGAAAAAAAGATATATTCACCATCCAGTGGCTTTACAAATACAAATTCAAGAACATAACGGGAAGACTGTACAGTTGGTGATGAGCACCGTTCACCTTGTCAGTACTGTATACCATTCATGTACAGTGGACCCCCGAGTAACGTAAGGCCCATATAATGGAAAAATCGTGTAACGTAAGCTTTTTTCGATATCGTGCAGCGAAAATGGACACGTGTATCGTAACATATTAAACCTGTCTACCTGCTCCGCGCCTGCCCTGCGCAGGACGCCAGTGAAGTGTTGTTTACCATTGAGAGAACATTACCCAGCGCACTCTTTCAAACATTTACAATACATTTGGTGTCTTTTTTGGTGGTTTAGTGATTGTCACTGTGAAATAAATCACCATGGGTCCAAAGAAGCTTCCTAGTGGCACCCCAGTGGTAAAGAGAGTGAGGAACACCATCGAACTGAAGAAAGAGATTGTAGAAAAATATGAGAGTGGCGTACGTCTGAGTGAGCTTGCCAGGATGTACAAGAAAACCCCATCTACAATCGGCTCTATCCTGGCAAAGAGAAATGAGATCAAGGAAGCTAATGTTGCAAAAGGGGTTATGTTAACGAAAAATAGATCGAAAACAGTGGATGAGGTTGAGAAGTTGTTGATGGTGTGGATCAATGAAAAACAGATAGCGGGTGATAGTATTTCCAAGGCATGGGTCACTACGGAGATTTTCAAGGAATGGTTGACTGGAGTGTTTGGCCCTAGTGTGAAAAAACACCTGAAGGAAAAGAAATTGGGACTCAAGTGCCTCCTGTTACTGGACAATGCTCCTGCTCATCCTCACAACTTGGAAGAGTTGTTGTCTGAGGAGTTCAATTTCATCAGAGTGAAGTTCTTGCCTCCTAGCACCACTCCTCTCATCCAGCCCATGGACCAGCAGGTCATTGCAAACTTCAAGAAACTGTACACCAAAGCAGTGTTTCAGAAGTGCTTTGATGTGACCTCAGACACTGAATTGACCCTAAGAGAGTTCTGGAAAGAACACTTCAATATCGTGCATTGCATAGGCCTTATAGGTAAGGCTTGGGAGGGAGTGACTTCCAGGACTTTGAACTCTGCTTGGAGACCACTGTGGCCAGATTGTGTTGAAAAGAGGGATTTTGAAGGATTTGAGGCTGACCCTGATGACCCTGTGCCTGTTGTGGAACATGTTGTGGAAGATATTGTGGCATTGGGGAACAGCCTGGGGTTGGAGGGGAGTGGTGAGGATGTGGAAGAGTTGGTGGAGGAGCACAGGGTAGAGCTAACAACTGAAGAGCTGCAAGAGCTTCATCTGGAACAGCAACAGACAAGAGCTGAGGTTATTGCTTCAAAGGAGGAGGGAAAGAGACAGAAGGAGGTGCCTTCTTCAGTGCTTAAGAAGATGTGTATAAAGTGGAATGAGTTGCAGACATTTGTTGAAAAACACCACTCTGAGCAAGCTGAAATGAGCCTCCTGTGCAACCACTTCAGTGACAGAGCCATGTTGTACTTCAGAAAAGTATTAAAGAGTTGCCAGAAACAGAGGACTGTGGACAGTTATTTCACAAGGCAGGGATCCAGTGACTCTCAAGCTGGTCCTAGTGGGATTAAAAGACCAAGAAGGGAAGTAACCCCAGAGAGGGACTTGTTACCTGAAGTCCTTTTGGAGGGGGATTTCCCTTCCAACCACTAACACCCTGCCCCTGTCATCCTCCCTATCTTCCTGATGCCTGCAACTCTTCAGTAAAGGTAAGTAAATGTATGTAGTATATATATTGTTTTTTATTATTTAGAATGTTAATATTTTTGGGTGGAACGGATTAATTGTATTTACATTATTTCTTATGGGAAATAAGGTTTCGAATTACGAAAATTTTGTGTTAAGAAATAGCTCCTGGAACAGATTAACTACGTTAGTCGAGGGACCACTGTACAGGCATTGATACAGCCTCTCCTCACTTAATGAAGGAGTTCCGTTCCTAAGACCACGTCATTAGACAAATTTGTCGCTAAGTGAGGAGCATACTATAACGGTATTGGGTATGTGTCAACCATCTTTGATATTGTTTTAATGTCACTTTTGCACTAATTATAACATTTCTGGTATATTTTTTAAATGTTTATACAGTAGTGTACTGTATACTGAAATAAACAAAATAAGAGGAAATCAGCTCTAATATACAGTGGTCCCTCGGTTTTCGCCGAAAATTCGTTCCAGAATGCTGCTCAAGTGCCATTACCGAACGAATTTACTTTCTTAAGAAATAATGTCACGTAGGTTAGTCTATTTCAGACCCCCAAAAATACAATTGCAACAGCACTTACGAAAATACACTTATATAAATGTTCGAGTTTGGAGATGCACGAAAACCGAGGGACCACTGTACATTATTTAGGTACAAATACTGGTCAGAGATCCCGACGTAAGTCCGAGGCATCGGTAAACGAGTGCGTATGTCGCTAAGTGAGGAGAGGCTTAACACAATGCAACAGTCCTTTTCTCCAATGGATGTAACCCTGCTACCAGTGACTGATGCCTTTTTACCAAGCTTTTTCTCACAACAAATCAATTTCAACATTGCTCTTCACCACTGTTAGTGTAAATATAAAAGTGAACCATATTTTTTTACAATTACTTTGTATTTATAATTGAAGTTTATTTTAAAATCAAAATGATGCAGTATAAACAGTACTGCATTATTTTGCTACTTATTAACCCTTTGACTGTTTCTGTCGTATATATATGTCTTACAAGCCAGTGTTTTTGAAATATTAATATGCCAAAATTCTAGCAGCTTCAAATCAAGCGGGAGAAAGCTGGTAGGCCCACATGTGAGAGAAGGGGTCTGTGTGGTCAGTGTGTGCATTATAAAAAAATCCCGCAGCATGCAGTGCATGAGAAAAAAAACTGATAGTGTTTTTGGATTAAAACGCCGACTTTGAGGAGTATTTTTGTATAGTACAGTCTCTCCTCACTTAACGACGGAGATAGGGACCCAAGACACCGTCAGTAAGCGAATTCATCGCTAAATGAGGAGCATACTATACAGGTCTCCCTCCACATTTGTCCAATCTCTTTTTAAAGCTACCCAAGGTCCTATCGAAGCTAAAACCTTGGGTAGTTTCAAATTTAGGTTGGATAAATACATGAATGAGAGGGGTTGGATTTGAGTGGGACTTGCATGTGAGTAAATAGAATTATAAAAGCTCAGACTTAGCTCAGACCTGACCTGTACTTAGCTCTGTGAAGACGTCTCTTGTGTGCTCTCTGTGAATCTGAACAAGATGCCCTCTCTTGAGCTACTCTACCAGCAGCTGAAGGAAGAACTGAGGGTAGCTAAGCTTGAGATACAGCGACTGACTGAGGAAAACAAGAGGATTCGTAGTAATCCTCCTGTTGAGAATCCTCAAGCCAAGAAAGGAACCTGGACAGTGGCTGGAATGCATGGGACAAAGTTAAGGATCAAGAGAACGGATAGAGGGGTAGAATCAACGAAGATCCAGGAAACTGTTGTGGAAACATCGAACCGATTCTCCATGCTACCTGATGAATGTGAGTCGACTACTGGGAACATCACGACGAACGATACCAAGAAAGGTAAGAACATTGTTCTTGTTGGGGATAGTCAGATTAGGTACATGGATAGGGCCTTCTGCTTGAAAGATAGAAGTAGGAGACAGAGGGTTTGCTTTCCTGGGGCTGGGATGGAGGATATTGTTAGCCATCTGAATGACATCATGAGAGGTAATGGGAGCAATCCTATTATTTGTCTCAGTGCTGGAGGCAACGATGTTGGCAGACGTAGGAGTGAGGACCTGACTAGCAGGTATAGGTCAGCAATATACATAATTAGGAAGAAGGGTGGGAACCCTGTCATATGTGGTATTTTGCCAAGGAGAGGAGTTGGAAATGAATGGTTGTCCAGGGCAATTGGTGTCAATTGCTGGCTGGACAAATACTGTAAGGAAAATGCAGTAACATTCATTGACAACTGGAACCTCTTCTATTGCAGAAATGACATGTATGCCAGGGATGGGGTTCACTTATCTAGGTCTGGGGTGGGGGCACTGGCAACTGCAGTGGAGGGAGATGTTAGGGCTTTAAACTAGTAAAAGTTAGTGGGGGAAAAACAGTTAAGTCCAAGTGTAGTAATATTATGAGTTCTAGGGAAACTAGTAATAAGCAGAATAAGGTGGATACTGGAAAGCCAGTGGCACTAAATGACAAGGACAGTAATAGGTACAGTCATCCCTCGGTTTTCGATTTTAATTCGTTCCAGATGGATCGGCTAAAACCAAAATCAGCGAAAACCAAAACTATTTTCCCCATAAGAAATAATGGAAATTCAATTAATCCGTTCCAGAAACCCAGAAGTTTGGATTTTTTTTTTTTTGGGGGGCCTTAAAGATAGATTTACATGCACAAATGAATGAACTCTATGTGGCACTTACCTTTATTGAAGATTGATGTTGCTGGATGGAAGAGAGGGAGGAGGGAGAGGGAAGAGACCCTATTTTTGGAAGGGAATCCTTCCATAAGGAATTAGGTACCAAGTCCTTATCCGGGGTCACTTCCCTGCATGCCTGCTACACTCCCTGCATACCTGCTACACTCCCTGCATGCCTGCTACACTCCCTGCATGCCTGCTACACTCCCTGCATGCCTGCTACACTCCCTGCATGCATGCTACACTCCCTGCATGCATGCTACACTCCCTGCATGCATGCTACACTCCCTGCATGCATGCTACACTCCCTGCATGCATGCTACACTCCCTGCATGCATGCTACACTCCTGCATGCATGCTACACCCTGCATGCATGCTCACTCCCTGCATGCATGCTACACTCCTGCATGCATGCTACACTCCCTGCATGCATGCTACACTCCCTGCATGCATGCTACACTCCCTGCATGCATGCTACACTCCTGCATGCATGCTACACTCCCATGCATGCACCCTGCTATGCTCACTCCCTGCATGCATGCTACACTCCCTGCATGCATGCTACACTCCCTGCATGCATGCTACACTCCCTGCATGCATGCTACACTCCCTGCATGCATGCTACACTCCTGCATGCATGCTACACTCCCTGCATGCATGCTACACTCCCTGCATGCATGCTACACTCCCTGCATGCATGCTACACTCCCTGCATGCATGCTCACTCCTGCATGCATGCTACACTCCTGCATGCATGCTACACTCCCTGCATGCATGCTACACTCCCTGCATGCATGCTACACTCCCTGCATGCATCACTCCCGCATGCATGCTACACTCCCTGCATGCATGCTACACTCCTGCATGCATGCTACACTCCCTGCATGCATGCTACACTCCCTGCATGCATGCTACACTCCCTGCATGCATGCTACACTCCCTGCATGCATGCTACACTCCCTGCATGCATGCTACACTCCCTGCATGCATGCTACACCTCCCTGCATGCATGCTACACTCCTGCATGCATGCTACACTCCCTGCATGCATGCTACACTCCCTGCATGCATGCTACACTCCCTGCATGCATGCTACACTCCCTGCATGCATGCTACACTCCCTGCATGCATGCTACACTCCTGCATGCATGCTACACTCCTGCATGCATGCTACACTCCTCATGCATGCTCACTCCTCATGCATGCTACACTCCCTGCATGCATGCTACACTCCCTGCATGCATGCTACACTCCCTGCATGCATGCTACACTCCCTGCATGCATGCTACACTCCCTGCATGCATGCTACACTCCCTGCATGCATGCTACACTCCCTGCATGCATGCTACACTCCCTGCATGCATGCTACACTCCCTGCATGCATGCTCCACTCCGCATGCATTCCCCCGCATGCACTCACTCCCTGCATGCATGCTACACTCCCTGCATGCATGCTACACTCTTAAACTCCATCGTGTTTCTCACTTTCTTTACCAAAGGACTGGCACTAGGAGCTTTCTTTGGGCCCATGGTAGCTTATTTAGTAGTCACACACAATAATTAAGGGCCAAAAACCATGAATTGTTAATAAATGTTTTGTATGAACTCCTGGGGTGATGTTCACTCAAGCATAAACAATGCTAGTGTATGGTTCGCATTTCTAACGGCTACACCATTGCTGTTCACGTGATCACCAACCTCTGCCCATGTGATCTGGCATTAGCCAATCATAGGCCTGCCTTTTGAACGCCCCAGTGCCATGCGGGCCAGCAGTGAGTTCCACTTGGATAGGCTTAGCAGGCGGACATAGGCATAGGCTCTCAGCTCCCATATATCTAACGGTCCATTAAACGCTACCAACAACCAAGCTCATCTTTAATTATATTACCAAATCTATGCAAAGAACCCCCACAACACTGTACGGTTCGTATTTCTAACGGCAACACCATAGCTGTACGGTTCATATTTCTAACGGCTACACCATTGCTGTTCACGTGATCACCAACCTCTGCCCATGTGATCTGGAATTAGCCAATCATAGGCCTGCCTTTTGAACGCCCCAGTGCCGTGCGGGCCAGCAGTCAGTTCCACTGAGATAGGCAGTGCAGCCGGACGGCTAGGCCTAGGCTCTCAGCTCCCATATATCTAACGCCTCATTAAACGCTACCAACAACCAAGCTCATCTTTAATTATATTACCAAATCTATGCAAAGAACCCCCACAACACACTAGACTGCGTGACAATGTGCGTGGGAGGTGTGTGGGTGGCGGGACTACGGCCTTTGTATGTGCACGGCACTGGTGTACAGGTTACGTACCATCGGCGAAAACTGAGACAATCGGCTTAAACTGAGACAATTTTCCACGAAAAAAGTGATCGAAAACCAAAATCGGTGAAAAATGAGACAATCGAAAACCAAGGGATGACTGTATAGTGGAAAAACAGAAATGAGCAGGAAGGGTAAAGAGAAAGGGGGGCCTTTATATGTATATTACATTAATAGTCTTAGTGCTAGAAATAAGATGGACGAGTTGAGATTAGTTGCAAGTGTGGGTAATATTGATGTTTTTGCAATAACCGAGACGTGGTTTAATATGAAAAATTGGGACATGCTTGTTGAATGTCACATCCAGGGTTTTAAATTGTTCCAAGTAGACAGAAGTATCAGGAAGGGGGGTGAGGTGGCACACTATGTCCGTGATCATTTAAATTGTTGCATAAATACGGGCATAAAGTCTGAAATAATACATACAGAGTCTGTCTGGATAGAATTTTCAGAGGGGTGTGAAAAATTGATTTTAGGCGTGATATATCGTCCTCCAAACTTAGATAGGGAACAAGGGAGACTACTCTGGGAGGAAATTGTTAAGGCCACAAGGCACGATAATGTAGTAATTCTAGGGGACTTTAACTTTAGTCAGATTGATTGGAATCTCTTGACAGGGAATTTAAAATCTAACGACTTTTTAGTAGTAGTTCAGGATTGTTTTTTGAAGCAGTTTGTGACAGAACCTACAAGGGGAAATAACCTACTTGACTTGGTTCTGGCAAACAAGGAATCCCTTGTTAACAATTTAGAAATTACAGAGGAACTCGGCACAAGCGACCATTGAATGGATGTATGATAGAAGGGATAATTTAGTAACAGTCCCAGTCTTTCGCTTAGCAGATTATAATGGGCTTAGAGAACACTTATCAACTGTGGACTGGGGTAACGAAGAGAGCTACCAATATGACAGTTTTCTTAACACTATACAGGCTGCCCAAAGAACATTTATCCCGTATAAAGAAATTGGATCAAGTAGAAATGACCCAAAATGGATGAATAATAGGCTCAAATATCTTTTAGGGCACAAGAAAAGAATTTATAGGCGCATAAATAGAGGTGAGGGTCATCTTATAAATCAGTATACTGACATTAAGAGGGACGTTAAAAAGGGTATAAGAAAAGCTAAACAGGACTATGAAATTAAAGTTGCTAGGGATTCAAAAACTAACCCAAAAAGTTTTTTCCAGGTTTATAGAACAAAAGTTAGGGATAAGATAGGTCCCCTTAAAAATAACTCTGGGCATCTTACTGACAAGGAGAATGATATGTGCTCTATTTAAAAATGTAGTGTTAGAGTGTTCAGCAGAAGTTTGTGGTTACAGGCGAGTGGGTGCGGGAGGGAAGAAGAGCGATTGGTGGAATGATGATGTAAAGAGAGTAGTAAGGGAGAAAAAGTTAGCATATGAGAGGTTTTTACAAAGTAGAAGTGATGCAAGGAGGGAAGAGTATATGGAGAGAAAAAGAGAGGTTAAGAGAGTGGTGAAGCAATGTAAATAGAGAGCAAATGAGAGAGTGGGTGAGATGTTATCAACAAATTTTGTTGAAAATAAGAAAAAGTTTTGGAGTGAGATTAATAAGTTGAGGAAGCCTAGGGAACAAATGGATTTGACAGTTAAAAATAGGAGAGGAGAGTTATTAAATGGAGAGTTAGAGGTATCAGGAAGATGGAGGAATATTTTGAGGAGTTGTTAAATGTTGATGAAGATAGGAAGCTGTGATTTTGTGTATAGGGCAAGGAGGAATAACATCTTGTAGGAGTGTGGAAGAGCCAGTTGTGAGTGTGGGGAAGTTCGTGAGGCAGTGGGTAGAATGAAAGGGGGTAAGGCAGCTGGGATTGATGGGATAAAGATAGAAATGTTAAAAACAGGTGGGGATATAGTTTTGGAGTGGTTAGTACTATTATTTAATAAATGTATGGAAGAGGGTAAGGTACCTAGGGATTGGCAGAGAGCGTGTATTGTTCCTTTGTATAAAGGCAAAGGGGACAAAAGAGAGTGCAAAAATTATAGGGGAATAAGTCTGTTGAGTGTACCTGGTAAAGTGTATGGTAGAGTTATTATTGAAAGAATTAAGAGTAAGACAGAAAGCAGGATAGCAGATGAACAAGGGGGCTTTAGGAAAGGTAGGGGGTGTGTAGACCAAGTGTTTACAGCGAAACATACAGGTGAACAGTATTTGGATAAGGGTAAAGAGGTTTTTGTGGCATTTATGGATTTGGAAAAGGCGTATGATAGGGTGGATAGGGGGGCAATGTGGCAGATGTTGCAGGTGTATGGAATAGGAGGTAGGTTACTGAAAGCAGTGAAGAGTTTTTATGAGGATAGTGAGGCTCAAGTTAGTGTGTGTAGGAAGGAGGGGGACTATTTCCCAGTAAAAGTGGGCCTTAGACAAGGATGTGTGATGTCACCGTGGTTGTTCAATATATTTATAGATGGGGTTGTAAGAGAAGTGAATGCGAGGGTCTTGGCAAGAGGTGTGGGGTTAAAAGATAAAGAATCAAATACAAAGTGGGAGTTGTCACAGTTGCTTTTTGCTGATGACACTGTGCTTTTGGGAGATTCTGAAGAGAAGTTGCAGAGGTTGGTGGATGAATTTGGTAGGGTGTGTAAAAGAAGAAAATTGAAAGTGAATATAGGAAAGAGTAAGGTGATGAGGATAACAAAAAGATTAGGTGACGAAAGATGGGATATCAGATTGGAGGGAGAGAGTATGGAGGAGGTGAATGTATTCAGATATTTGGGAGTGGACATGTCAGCAGATGGGTCTATGAAGGATGAGGTGAATCATAGAATTGATGAGGGAAAAAGGGTGAGTGGAGCACTTTGGAGTCTGTGGAGACAAGAACTTTGTCCATGGAAGTAAAGAAGGAATGTATGAGAGTATAGTTATACCAACACTCTTATATGGGTGTGAAGCATGGGTGATGAATGTTGCAACGAGGAGAAGGCTGGAGGCAGTGGAGATGTCATGTCTGAGGTCAATGTGTGGTGTGAATATAATGCAGAGAATTCGGAGTTTGGAAATTAGGAGGAGGTGCGGGATTACCAAAACTATTATCCAGAGAGCTGAGAAGGGGTTGTTGAGGTGGTTCGGACATGTAGAGAGAATGGAACGAGACAGAATAACTTCGAGAGTGTATAAATCTGTAGTGGAGGGAAGGCGGGGCAGGGGTCGGCCTAGGAAAGGTTGGAGGGAGGGGGTAAAGGAAGTTTTGTGTGCGAGGGGCTTGGACTTCCAGCAAGCATGTGTGAGCGTATTTGATAGGAGTGAATGGAGACAAATGGTTTTTAATACTTGACGTGCTGTTAAAGTGTGAGCAAAGTAACATTTATGAAGGGATTCAGGGAAACCGGCAGGCTGGACTTGAGTCCTGGAGATGGGAAGTACAGTGTCTGCACTCTGAAGGAGGGGTGTTAGTGTTGCAGTTTTATAACTGTAGTGTAAAGCACCCCACTGGCAAGACAGTGATGGAATGAATGATGATGAAAGTTTTTCTTTTTCAGGCCACCCTGCCTTGGTGGGAATCGGTCGATGTGTTAATAAAAAAAAAAATTCTCTCGGTTTTCACACAGGAAGACACTAATAATATCCCAGTAATTAATTTTTATAGTGTCCCTGAAGAAGATAAATTATGTAATATCACAGTCACTAGCAAAATGGTTATGAAACAAGTAGACCGACTGAAACAAAATAAATTGCCGGGTCCTGATGAGCTTTTTGCAAGGGTTCTTAAGGAATGCAAAATGGAACTCTGTGAACTAACATTTTTAATTTATCTCTTCAAACAGGTGTAGTGTCTGATATGTGGAAGATGGCTAATGTAATTCCTATTTTTAAAGCAGGGGACAAGTCACTACTGTCAAATTACCGCCCAATAAGCCTGACTTCAATTGTAGGCAAATTACTAGAGTCAATTATAGCTGATATTATTGGAAACCATCTAGATAACTATAATTTGATTAATGATACTCAGCATGGATTCACGAGGGGCCGTTCCTGCCTATCTAATTTATTAACCTTCTTTAGTAAAGCTTTTGAGGTTGTTGATCACGATAAAGAATTCGATATTGTTTATTTAGATTTTAGTAAGGCTTTTGATAGAGTACCGCACCACAGACTGTTAAAGAAAGTGGCAGCTCATGGCATTGGGGGAAAAGTGCTGTTATGGATCGAGTCATGGCTCACCAATAGGAAGCAGAGTGTGTGCATAAATGGGGTTAAATCCGAGTGGGGATCTGTAACAAGTGGTGTTCCACAGGGATCAGTCTTAGGCCCGTTGTTGTTTATAATATATATCAATGACCTTGATGAGGGAATTACTAGTGATATGAGCAAATTCGCCGATGACACGAAGATAGTTAGAATAATTGATTCAAACGTAGATGTCAGGGAACTTCAGGAGGATTTAGACAAACTCAATTCCTGGTCAGAAAAGTGGCAGATGCAGTTCAATGTAGATAAATGCAAGGTTCTGAAGCTCTGGAGTGTCCATAACCCAAGCTCTTATAAGTTAAATAACATTCAGTTTGGAAACAAAGCTGCAAATGTTCCACTTAACATAACGCTAAATGGTTCACCCATCACAAGGCTCACAGAGGGAAAATTCCTAGGAATCCACCTTGACAGTAGTCTTAAATTCCAAACACACATACAACAAATTTCCAAGAAAATCTCAAGGACAGTAGGTGTATTATCTAAGATACGCTATTATGTGCCACAACCAGCTCTCATTGCACTATATCATTCTCTTATCTACCCTTATCTCACCTATGGAATCTGTGCATGGGGCTCATCAACATTAAATCACCTTAGACCACTCATAACCCAGCAAAAGGCTGCAGTCAGGATGATAACAAATTCCCACTCTAGACAGCATACTCCACCTATATTCAGAACCTTAAAACTACTCACCATAAAAAATATTCATACCTATTCATGTGCCTTCTACATACATAAAACTCTACATGCTAATATCAACCCTGTGCTCAGAATTCTCCTCAACAACTTTAATAGGTCCCACGAACATGACACAAGACACAGATCACTATTTGACATACCCAGAGTCCATACTAACCAATGTAAAAATTCTATGCACATAAAGGGCCCCAGAATCTGGAATTCATTACCAGTAAATATCAAGTTAAACTTGTCGGAAAATCAATTCAAGACTCTTCTCAAAAATCACCTACTCACCCTATACTAAATACTCATACTGTAACAAACTTTCAAACCCAATATTATTTTACTTAAGATGATCTCAATTTGATATGTTCATCCTCCTTAACACTTGTTGCAATTTCATATCATCATATTGTCATTTAAAATCTTATAGTATCATCATTTTCTTAATTTGAAATAAAATATATATCTAGAAGAAACTCTAAAAAAATTCTAGTATTGTTATTATACTAGTATAGCATCAACATACTGTAACTTGAAATAAATTATACAACTAGATTAAACTCAACCAATTTCTCTTGTATTGTCTTTTAATAGTATGTATAACCATATTATAATTTAAATAATACAGAACTAGAATAAACTCAATCAATTTCTTTAGCATTAAGTACTTAGTGAATAAGTCTCTAGAATAAACTGCCCCTAATGCCATGGCATGCCAGTGGCTCTCCTTGCATTACAGTTTTATAATTGTAACTACCAATAACATTGTACACTTGTAACATGCATAGAAATAAAAATATTATTATTTTTATTATTATTATTATTATTATTATTATTATAGAACTTAGCCATACAGATTGCGAAAAGGACTTGGGGGTTATGGTAAGCAGCAACCTTAAACCAAGACAGCAATGCCTAAGCATACGTAATAAAGCAAACAGATTACTGGGATTTATATCAAGAAGTGTAAGCAACAGAAGTCCAGAGGTTATATTACAGCTTTATACATCGTTAGTAAGGCCTCACCTTACGCAGCTCAGTTCTGGTCTCCATATTACAGAATGGATATTAATTCGTTAGAAAACATTCAGCGTAGAATGACTAAATTAATACATAGCATTAGAAATCTTCCGTATGAAGAAAGATTGAAGACCCTAAAATTACATTCACTTGTAAGACGAAGAATGAGGGGAGACATGATCGAGGTATACAAGTGGAAAATGGGTATTAACAAAGGGGATATAAATAAGGTGGAAAAATAAACACAAGCAGTATAATGTGATCCTTTATTGACAACGTTTCGCCCACGCAGTGGGCTTTATCGAGTCACAAACAGATCTACCTGGATAAAAGAAACGTGAGTATTTATAGGATTTAGTCAGGTGGAGAATGCTGCATGTGACAGTCTTCAAAGTAGGGTGATAGTTTAAAACCTAGGGTAACTTAACCCTGTAACTGTCCAAACGTAGATATACGTTTGTACGCGTACTGCTCTGAACGTAGATCTACGTTTTATTTTTCATTCCTTCAAATTTAGTGCGAGAGGCCTGAGTCGCCTAGACATGAGATAATGGGTCTGCGCCCTCAGTGTGCGCAGTATTAAAAAAATACTGGACCACTTAGTACCTTGTGGGAGCACCAGTTCAAATTAGCTCCAGCTAGAGCAAATAGTGTGGCAAACACTAGGGATTCACTGATGTCATGTCGCATTAACACACCCCTTATAAGAGGAAAGTAAAAATAGGTTAGATAAATACATGAGTGGCTGTGGGTGGGTGTGAGTTGGACCTGACTAGCTTGTGCTACTAGGTCTGATGCCATGCTCCTTCCTTCAGAGGATGTGACATGACTAGGTGGGTCATTGGTCTAAGCCAAGGGGGGGACATGGACTTGCCTTGCATGGGCCAGTAGGCCTGCTGCAGTGTTCCTTCTTTTTTATGTTATGTATTCGGCAGGCTGGCTGGCTTTGGCTGTCTCTGGCTGTCCTACATCTCTCTGTCCTACATCTCTCTGTCCTACATCTCTCTGTCCTACATCTCTCTGTCCTACATCTCTCTGTCCTACATCTCTCTGTCCTACATCTCTCTGTCCTCATCTCTCTGTCCCATCTCTCTGTCCTACATCTCTCTGTCCTACATCTCTCTGTCCTACATCTCTCTGTCCTACATCTCTCTGTCCTACATCTCTCTGTCCTACATCTCTCTGTCCTACATCTCTCTGTCCTACATCCTGTCCTCATCTCTCTGTCCTACATCTCTCTGTCCTACATCTCTCTGTCCTACATCTCTCTGTCCTACATCTTCTCTGTCCTACATCTCTGTCCTACATCTCTCTGTCCTACATCTCTCTGTCCTACATCTCTCTGTCCTACATCTCTCTGTCCTACATCTCTCTGTCCTACATCTCTCTGTCCTACATCTCTCTGTCCTACATCTCTCTGTCCTACATCTCTCTGTCCTACATCTCTCTGTCCTACATCTCTCTGTCCTACATCTCTCTGTCCTACATCTCTCTGTCCTACATCTCTCTGTCCTCTACTTCTCTCTGTCCTACATCTCTCTGTCCTACATCTCTCTGTCCTACATCTCTCTGTCCTACATCTCTCTGTCCTACATCTCTCTGTCCTACATCTCTCTGTCCTACATCTCTCTGTCCTACATCTCTCTGTCCTACATCTCTCTGTCCTACATCTCTCTGTCCTACATCTCTCTGTCCTACATCTCTCTGTCCTACATCTCTCTGTCCTACATCTCTCTGTCCTACATCTCTCTGTCCTACATCTCTCTGTCCTACATCTCTCTGTCCTACATCTCTCTGTCCTACATCTCTCTGTCCTACATCTCTCTGTCCTACATCTCTCTGTCCTACATCTCTCTGTCCTACATCTCTCTGTCCTACATCTCTCTGTCCTACATCTCTCTGTCCTACATCTCTCTGTCCTACATCTCTCTGTCCTACATCTCTCTGTCCTACATCTCTCTGTCCTACATCTCTCTGTCCTACATCTCTCTGTCCTACATCTCTCTGTCCTACATCTCTCTGTCCTACATCTCTCTGTCCTACATCTCTCTGTCCTACATCTCTCTGTCCTACATCTCTCTGTCCTACATCTCTCTGTCCTACATCTCTCTGTCCTCATCTTTTGTCCTACATCTCTCTGTCCTACATCTCTCTGTCCTACATCTCTCTGTCCTACATCTCTCTGTCCTACATCTCTCTGTCCTACATCTCTCTGTCCTACATCTCTCTGTCCTACATCTCTCTGTCCTACATCTCTCTGTCCTACATCTCTCTGTCCTACATCTCTCTGTCCTACATCTCTCTGTCCTACATCTCTCTGTCCTACATCTCTCTGTCCTACATCTCTCTGTCCTACATCTCTCTGTCCTACATCTCTCTGTCCTACATCTCTCTGTCCTATATCTATCTGTCCTATATCTATCTGTCCTATATCTCTGTATCTATATATATCTGTAATATCTCTCTCTCCCTGTCTCTCTCTCACATGTACACATAAGTACAGTTATTATATATAGTGTAAATTACCTAGGATAACCCAAAAATTCCAGGCAGAGTGCTATACAATGCTTGTAGATATAAAACATAATAAGCATGACTGGCAAGTAATACGCTTTGTCATGTCACTTCTGCATCGTGTATAATACCTGTTCGTTTACGAGCCGCACTCTGAGACTGAGACAAGCAGACGGAAAGACACACACACACAGGCAGACAGAAAGACATAAGCAGAGCTAGACAGACAGACAGACAGACAGACAGACAGATAGATAGACAGATACAGACAGTGAAAACAAAGCGAGGGTTCCCTGCTCACATTCATCAATGTCAATGGACTGTCAGTGTTATCTGACACTTGTCATAACAACATTCTTCAAAGAGTTTCATATTATACTCCAGGCACACATACTCAGGCAGACAGACAGATAAGCAGAGCTAGACAGATAGACAGACAGACAGATAGATAGACAGACAGATAGATACAGACAGACAGATAGATAGATACAGACAGTGAAAACAAAGCGAGGGTTCCCTGCACACATTCATTCATCAATGTCACTGCCTATCAGTAGTTATCTGACAATTGTCATAACACCATTCTTCAAGGTGTTTCATATATACTCCAGGATGTCTAAAACATTGCTGGGACCTATAAATACTTCGTATATATTTATAGACAATAGTAAATGACCAAGGCAGGTGAATATGTTCACCTGTTGGTGTGATTGTGACTATTTGAGTACTATTTCAGTACCTAATATTAGTGTTAAAACAAAGATTGGCTATGAAATCACAAGAACTATTATAAATTGTAATTATCAGAACATAAAAGTTATATAAATTAAAATAAAAACTAGAAAAAAAAAGTATATCGGCAATACTTCTGCAAGCGGCAGGACTTGATGTTGCCGTCAAGTGAGCATCCAGCACCAACTTGGCGGGCTTATATCTCGGTAAGTACTGGCCCTAAAAATTTTTTTTTAGCCTATCCTGTTTATAAAAATGCGCTCTTCATTTAAAAAAAAAATGTTTTTTATTTTTTAAATACAGTATTCGGAGCAGTACACGAGTGAATGTAGATCTACGTGTGGACAGTTTAATGGTTAAAGGACCTGCAGTGTCCAATTCTTGAGTTCTATGTGGGATAGCGATGAAGAAGTTTCTTGGCAATAGGTTCAGCTATGTTGTAGAAGCCGTTGTTCTGGTTGAAGTTGTTGGATATACAGATAAGTGATGATTCCAGGATTCTTCGGTATTGAGTGTTGTCTTCTCTGGTGATGAGTCTTGCATTTCTGTAGTTGATTAAATGGTTGTGTGAATTTCGGTGTTGAACACAGGCATTTCTCGGGTCGTCAGATCTGCCTGCGTACTGGTGTTCTGAAATGCGTGTTTGGAGGTCTCTGGATGTTTCACCGACGTATAATTTGCTGCAGTCATTACAAGGAATTGTGTATACCCCTGCAGTGGATTGAAGCTTGTCCTGTCTGTTACTGGTAATGTCCTTGATGGTGGTGGATGTGGTGGTAGATACTCGGAATGAGGTATTGGAAAAAAATGTTGTTAACGTGTTTGGCAATGGAGTTGGTGGGGAGAAAAGATACATAGTCCTCCCCACCAGCTCCATTGCCAAACACGTTTCCAACTTTTTTCCAGTACCTCATTCGGTATCTACCTCCACATCCACCATCAGGACATTACCAGTAACAGCGGACAACTCAATCCACTGCAGGGTATCCATTGTAATGACTGCGCATTACATCGGTGAAACATCCAGAGACTCCAAACCGCATTTCAGACACCATCGCAGGCAGATCTGACAACTCAAGAAATGCCTGTGTTCAACACCAAAATTTACACAACCATTTATCGACTACAGAAACGCAAGACTCATCGCCAGAGAAGACAACACTCAATACCGAAGAATCCTGGAATCATCACTTATCTGTATATCCAACAACTTCAACCAGAACACGCTTACAACATAGCTGAACTTATGCCAAGAAACTCATGCTATCCCACAGAACTCAAGAATGGAACACTGCAGGTCCTTTAAGTCACACAAGGTTTTAAACTATCACACTACTTTGAAGACTGTCACATGCAGCATTCTCCACCTGACTAAATCTTATAAATACTCATGTTACTCTTTTTCCAGGTAGATCTGTCTGTGACTCGATAAAGCCCACTGCGTGGGCGAAACGTTGTCAATAAAGGATCACATTATACTGCTTATGTGTTTATTTTTCCGTAGTAATTCTAAGGGACTTCAACTTTAGCCAAATTGATTGGAATTTCTTGACAGGGAATTTAGAATCTAATGACTTTTTAGAAGTAGTTCAGGATTGTTTTTTGAAGCAGTTTGTGACAGAACCTACAAGGGGAAATAACCTACTTGACTTGGTTCTTGCAAACAAGGAAACCCTTGTTATTAATTTAGAAATTACAGAGGAACTCGGCACAAGCGACCACAAATCAATTATCTTTAACATTGAATGGATGTATGACAGTAGGGATAATTCAGTAATGGTCCCTGACTTTCGCTTAGCAGATTACAATGGGCTTAGAGAACACTTATAATCTGTGGACTGGGGTAACGAAGAAAGCTATCAATATGACAGTTTTCTGAACACTATACAGGCTGCCCAAAGAACATTTATCCCGTATAAAGAAATTAGATCAAGTAGAAATGACCCAAAATGGATGAATAATAGGGCAAAAGAAAGGAATTTATAGGTGCATAAAAAGAGGTGAGGGTCATCTTATAAATCATTATACTGACATTAAGAGGGACATTAAAAAGGGGATAAGAAAAGCTAAACGGGATTATGAAATAAAAGTTGCTAGGGATTCAAAAACTAACCCAAAAAGTTTTTTCCAGGTTTATAGAACAAAAGTTAGAGATAAGATAGGTCCCCTTAAAAATAACTCTGGGCATCTTACTGACAAGGAGAATGATAGGTGCTCTATTTTTAATAATTATTTTCTCTCAGTATTCACACAGGAAGATACTAATAATATCCCAGTAATTAATTTTTATAGTGGTCCTGAAGTAGATAAATTATAAGAACATAAGAACATAAGAAAGGAGGAACACTGCAGCAGGCCTGTTGGCCCATACTAGGCAGGTCCTTCACAATCCATCCCACTAACAGAATAATTGCCCAACCTAATTTTCAATTCTACCCAAGAAATAAACTTTGAAGATTCTATTAACTCAAGTGCGAGTCCCACTCAAATCCAACCCCTCTCACTCATGAATTTATCCAACCTAAATTTGAAACTACCCAAGGTCCTAGCTTCAATGACCCTACTAGGCAGACTGTTCCACTCATCAACTACCCTATTTCCAAACCAATATTTTCCTATATCCTTTCTAAATCTAAACTTATCCAATTTGAATCCATTATTGCGGGTTCTCTCTTGGAGAGATATCCTCAAGACCTTATTTATATCCCCCTTATTAATACCCATCTTCCACTTATATACCTCGATCATGTCTCCCTCATTCTTCGTCTTACAAGTGAATGTAATTTAAGGGTCTTCAATCTTTCTTCATACGGAAGATTTCTAATGCTATGAATTAACTTTGTCATTCGTCGCTGAATGTTTTCTAACGAATTTATATCCATTCTGTAAAATGGAGACCAGAACTGAGCTGCATAATCTAGGTGAGGCCTTACTAATGATGTATAAAGCTGTAATATAACCGTTGGACTTCTGTTGCTTACACTTCTTGATATAAATCCCAGTAATCTATTTGCTTTATTTCTTACGCTTAGGCATTGCTGACTTGGTTTGAGGTTGCTGCTTACCATAACCCCCAGATCCTTTTCGCATTCTGTACGGCTGAGTTCAACATTATTAAGCTGGTAGGTGCTAGGGTTATGAACATTCCCGAGCTTTAGAACTTTGCATTTATCTACATTGAACTGCATCTGCCATTTTCTGACCAGGAATTGAGTTTGTCTAAATCCTCCTGAAGTTCCGTGACATCTACGTCTGAATCGATTATCCTACCTATCTTCGTGTCATCAGCGAATTTGCTCATATCACTAGTAATTCCCTCGTCAAGGTCATTTATATATATTATAAACAACAACGGGCCCAAAACCGATCCCTGTGGAACGCCACTTGTTACAGATCCCCACTCAGATTTAACCCCATTAATGCACACCCTCTGCTTCCTATTGGTGAGCCATGACTCGATCCATGAAAACACTTTTCCTCCAATGCCGTGAGCAGCCACTTTCTTTAACAGTCTCTGATGTGGTACTCTATCAAAAGCCTTACTAAAATCCAAATAAACAATATCGAATTCTTTATCATGATCAACTGCCTCAAAAGCCTTACTGAAAAAGTTAATAAATTAGTTAGGCAGGAACGGCCCTGGTGAATCCATGTTGAGTATCATTAATCAAATTATGCCTATCGAGATGGCTTCTTATGTTATCAGCTATAATCGACTCTAATAATTTGCCTACAATTGAAGTTAGACTTATTGGGCGGTAATTTGATGGTAACGACTTGTCCCCTGCTTTAAAAATAGGAATTACATTAGCCATCTTCCACGTATCAGACACTACACCTGTTTGAAGAGATAGGTTAAAAATGTTAGTTAAGGGTTCACAGAGTTCAATTTTGCATTCCTTAAGAACCCTTGAAAAAAGCTCATCAGGGCCTGGCGATTTATTTTGCTTCAAACGGTCTATCTGTTTGATAACCATTTCGCTAGTGACTGTGATACTACATAATTTATCTTCTTCAGGCCCACTAAAATACCTAATTCTTGGGATATTATTAGTGTCTTCCTGAGTGAAAACCGAGAGAAAATAATTATTAAAAATAGAGCACATTTCATTCTCTTTGTCAGTAAGATACCCATAATTATTTTTAAGGGACCTATCTTATCTCTAACTTTTGTTCTATACACCTGGAAAAAACTTTTGGGTTAGTTTTGAATCCCTAGCAACTTTAATTTCGTAGTCCCGCTTAGCTTTTCTTATCCCCTTTTAACGTCCCTCTTAATGTCAATATACTGATTCGTAAGATGACCCTCACCTCTTTTGATACGCCTATAAATTCCTTTCTTCTGCCCTAAAAGATATTTGAGCCTATTATTCATCCATTTTGGGTCATTTCTATTCGATCTAATTTCTTTTATGGGATAAATGTTCTTTGGGCAGCATGTATAGTGTTCAGAAAACTGTCATATTGATAGCTCTCTTCATTACCCCAGTCCACAGATGATAAGTGTTCTCTAAGTCCATTGTAATCTGCTAAGCGAAAATCTGGGACCGTTACTGAGTTATTCCTACTATGAAACTTCCATTCAATGCCAAAGGTAATTGATTTGTGTCGCTTGCGCGAGTTCCTCTGTAATTTCTAAATTATTAACAAGTGTTTCCTTGTTTGACAGAACTAAGTCAAGCAGATTATTTCCCCTTGTAGGTTCTGTCACAAACTGCTTCAAAAAACAATCTTGAACTACTTCTAAGAAATCGTTAGATTCTAAATTCCCAGTCAAAAAATTCCAATCAATTTGACTAAAGTTGAAGTCGCCCAGAATAACTACGTTATCGTGCATTGTGGCCTTAACAATTTCCTCCCATAGTAGTCTCCCTTAGTCCCTATCTAAGTTTGGGGGACGGTATATCACACCTAAAATCAATTTTTCATGCCCTCTGAAAATTCTATCCAGACAGACTCTGTATGTGTTAATTCAGACTTTATACCCATTTTTATACAACAATTTAAATGATCACGGACATAGAGTGCCACCCCACCCCCCTTCCCGATACTTCTGTCTACTTAATTCCCGATACAGTCACTAGTGAAATGGTTATGAAACAAGTAGACCGACTGAAACAAAATAAATCGCCGGGTCCTGATGAGCTTTTTGCAAGGGTTCTTAAGGAATGCAAAATGGAACTCTGTGAACCAATATCTAACATTTTTAATTTATCTCTTCAAACAGGTGTAGTGTCTGATATGTGGAAGATGGCTAATGTAATTCCTAATTTTAAAGCAGGGGACAAGTCACTACCGTCAAATTACCGCCCAATAAGCCTGACCTCAATTGTAGGCAAATTACTAGAGTCAATTATAGCTGATATTATTGGAAACCATCTAGATAACCATAATTTGATTAATGATATTCAGCATGGATTCACAAGGGGCCGTTCCTGCCTAACTAATTTATTAACTTTCTTCGGTAAAGCTTTTGAGGCTGTTGATCACGATAAAGAATTCGATATTGTTTATTTAGACTTTAGTAAGGCTTTTGATAGAGTACCGCACCAGAGACTGTTAAGGAAAGTGGCAGCTCATAGAATTGGGGGAAAAGTGCTGTCATGGATCGAGTCATGGCTCACCAATAGGAAGCAGAGAGTGTGCTTAAATGGGGTTAAATCCGAGTGGGGATCTGTAACAAGTGGCGTTCCACAGGGATCAGTCTTAGGCCCGTTGTTGTTTATAATATATATCAATGACCTTGATGAGGGAATTACTAGTGATATGAGCAAATTCGCAGACGACACGAAGATAGGTAGGATAATTTATTCAAACGTAGATGTCAGGGAACTTCAGGAGGATTTAGACAAACTCAATTCGTGGTCAGAAAAGTGGCAGATGCAGTTCAATGTAGATAAATGCAAGGTTCAGAAGCTCGGGAGTGTCCATAACCCAAGCAATTATAAGTTGAATGGCGTAGAACTTAGCGATACAGATTGCGAGAAGGACTTGGGGGTTATGGTAAGCAGCAACCTTAAACCAAGACAGCAGTGCCTAAGCGTACGTAATAAGGCTAACAGATTACTGTGATTTATATCAAGAAGTGTAAGCAACAGAAGTTCAGAGGTTATATTACAGCTTTATACATCATTAGTAAGGCTTCATCTAGATTACGCAGCTCAGTTCTGGTCTCCATATTACAGAATGGACATTAATTCGTTAAAAAACATTCAGCGTAGAATGACTAAATTAATACATAGCATTAGAAATCTTCCGTATGAAGAAAGATTGAAGACCCTAAAATTACATTCACTTGTAAGACGTAGAATGAGGGGAGACATGATCGAGGTATACAAGTGGAAAATGGGTATTAACAAAGGGGATATAAATAAGGTCTTGAGGGTATCTCTCCAAGAGAGAACCCGCAATAATGGATTCAAGTTAGATAAGTTTAGATTTAGAAAGGATATAGGAAAGTATTGGTTTGGAAATAGGGTAGTTGATGAGTGGAACAGTCTGCCTAGTAGGGTTATTGAAGCTAGGACCTTGGGTAGTTTTAAATTTAGGTTGGATAAATTCATGAGTGAGAGGGGTTGGATTTGAGTGGGAATTGCACATGAGTAAATAAAATTATCAAAGCTTATTTCTTGGGTAGCATTGAAAATTAGGTTGAACAAATATTCTGTTAGTGGGATGGATTGTGAAGGACCTGCCTAGTATGGGCCAACAGGCCTGCTGCAGTGTTCCTCCTTTCTTATGTTCTTATGTTCTTAAATATCTTGTTAGTGGGATGGAATGTGAAGGACCTGCCTAGTATTGGCCAACAGGCCTATTGCAGTGTTCCTCCTTTCTTATGTTCTTATGAGTGAGAGGGGTTGCATGTGAGTGGGCTTGCACATGAATAAATAGAATTATCAAAGCTTATTGTTTGGGTAGCTTTGATAATTCTATTTACTTCATGTGCAAGTCCCACTCAAATCCAACCCCTCTCACTCATGAATTTATCCAACCTAAATTTGAAACTACCCAATGTCCTAGCTTCAATAATCCTACTAGGCAGACTATTCCACTCATCAACTACCCTAGGAGGTGAAGTTCTAGCATGGATAGAGGCATGGCTTAACAATAGAAAGCAGAGTTTCCATTAATGGGGTCAAATCTGAATGGGGATTAGTCACTAGTGGCATTCCACAAGGATCAGTTTTAGGCCCATTGTTGTTCATAATTTACATAAATGACCTTGATGAAGGAATTGCAAGTGACATGAGTAAATTTGCTGATGATACAAAGATAGGCCGTATAATTCATTCTGAGGAGGATACCAGTGAACTCCAGGAGGATTTGGACAAATTAATATCTTGGTCTGAAAAGTGGCAGATGAAGTTCAATGTGGACAAGTGTAAGGTGCTAATCCTTGGTAATGAAAATATCCCTCGAATTTATAAACTAGGTGAAGTAGAGCTTGATCATACAGAATGTGAAAAAGACTTGGGAGTGGAAAAATAAACACATAAGCAGTATAATGTGATCCTTTATTGACAACGTTTCGCCCACGCAGTGGGCTTTATCGAGTCACAGACAGATCTACCTGGAAAATGAGTAACATGAATATATATAGGGTATAGTCAGGTGGAGAATGCTGGGTCAGGTGGAGAAAGCTGCATGTGACAATCTTAAAAGTAGTGTGATAGTTAAAAACATTGTGTGACTTAAAGGACCTGCAGTGTTCCATTCTTGAGTTCTAGGTGGGATAGCATTGAAGAAGTTTCTTGGCAATAGGTTCAGCTATGTTGTAGAAGCCGTTGTTCTGGTTGAAGTTGTTGGATATACAGATAAGTGATGATTCCAGGATTCTTCGGTATTGCGTGTTGTCTTCTCTGGCGATGAGTTTTGCTGTTCTGTAGTTGATTAAATGGTTGTGTAAATTTCCGTGTTGAACACAGGCATTTCTTGAGTCGTCAGATCTGCCTGCGTACTGGTGTTCTGAAATGCGTGTTTGGAGGTCTCTGGATGTTTCGCCAACGTATAATTTGCTGCAGCCATTACAAGGGATTGTGTATACCCCTGTCGTGGATTGAAGTTTTTCCTGTCTGTTACTGGTAATGTCCTTGATGGTGGTGGATGTGGAGGTGGATACTCGGAATGAGGTCTTAGAAAAAATGTTGGAAACGTGTTTGGAAATGGAGTTGGTGGGAAGGACTATGTATCTCTTCTCAGCAGTGTCTTCTCTGGGTGTGTTGAAGATGTTTAATGCCCATCATCTGCAGTCTCTAATGAAGTGACGAGGATAGTGAAGTTTGGAAAAAACTTGTTCAATGAGAGAGCATTCTTCTTCAAAGAACTCACTGCTGCAGATTCTGAGTGCGCGTGTGTGTGTTTATTTTTCCATTGTGTCAGTATTTTATACCATTTATTTCCAAGACTTGGGAGTCATGGTAAGCAGAAATCTAAAGCCAAGACAACAGTGCCTAAGTGTGCGCAATAAGGCTAACAGATTACTAGGATTTATTTCAAGAAGTATAAGCAACAGAAGTCCAAAAGTTATTTTACAGCTCTATACATCACTAGTGAGACCTCATTTGGATTATGCAGCTCAGTTTTGGTCTCCTTACTACAGAATGGATATAAATTCGTTGGAGAACATACAGAGAAGAATGACTAAAATGATTTACAGTATAAGAAATCTCCCGTATGAAGATAGACTTAGAGCGTTGAATCTCCACTCTCTGGAGAGACGTAGAATGAGGGGAGATATCATCGAGGTGTACAAGTGGATGATGGGCATAAACAAAGGAGATATTAATAAAATACTGAGGATATCGAACCAAGTAAGAACCAGAAATAACGGATTTAAATTGGATAAATTTAGATTTAGAAAGGACATAGGCAAGAACTGGTTTTCGAACAGAGTTGTAGATGCGTGGAACAATCTTCCGAGTAGGGTGATAGAGGCTAGGACCTTGGGTGGCTTTAAAAAGAGATTGGACAAATATATGAGTGGGAGGGGCTGGGTTTGATTAAGTGTCGTGAGTACGGGAGTAAATTCTTAGGTAGTGGTGGTTTTGATAAGGACTTGCCTTGTATGGGCCAGTAGGCCTTCTGCAGTGTTCCTCCATTCTTATGTTCTTAAACCAATACTTTCCTATATCCTTTCTAAATCTAAACTTATCCAACTTGAATCCATTATTGCGGGTTCTCTCTTGGAGAGATATCCTCAAGACCTTATTTATATCCCCTTTGTTAAAGCCCATTTTCCACTTGTATACCTCGATCATGTCTCCCCTCATTCTTCGTCTTACAAGTGAATGTAATTTTAGGGTCTTCAATCTTTCTTCATACGGAAGATTTCTAATGCTATGTATTAATTTAGTCATTCTACACTGAATATTTTCTAACAAATTAATATTCATTCTGTAATATGGAGACCAGAACTGAGCTGCGTAATCTAGGTGAAGCCTTACTAATGATGTATAAAGCTGTAATATAACCTCTGAATTTCTGTTGCTTACACTTCTTGATATAAATCCCAGTAATCTGTTAGCCTTATTACGTACGCTTAGGCATTGCTGTCTTGGTTTAAGGTTGCTGCTTACCATAACCCCCAAGTCCTTTTCGCAATCTGTATAGCTAAGTTCTACGCCATTCAACTTATAAGTGCTTGGGTTATGGACACTCCCGAGCTTCTGAACCTTGCATTTATCTACATTGAACTGCATCTGCCACTTTTCTGACCACGAATTGAGTTTGTCTAAATCGTCCTGAAGTTCCCTGACATCTACGTTTGAATAAATTATCCTACCTATCTTCGTGTCATCGGCGAATTTGCTCATATCACTAGTAATTCCCTCATCAAGGTCATTGATATATATTATAAACAAGAACGGGCCTAAGACTGATCCCTGTGGAACGCCACTTGTTACAGATCCCCACTCGGATTTAACCCCATTTAAGCACACTCTCTGCTTCCTATTGGTGAGCCATGACTCGATCTATGACCACTTTTCCCCCAATTCCATGAGCTGCCACTTTCCTTAACAGTCTCTGGTGTGGTACTCTATCAAAAGCCTTACTAAAGTCTAAATAAACAATATCGAATTCTTTATCGTGATCAACAGCCTCAAAAGCTTTACTGAAGAAAGTTAATAAACTAGTTAGGCAGGAACGGCCCCTCGTGAATCCATGCTGAGTATCGTTAATCAAATTATGTTTATCGAGATGGTTTCTTATAATATCAGCTATAATTGACTCTAGTAATTTGCCTACAATTGAAGTCATGCTTATTGGGCGGTAATTTGACGGTAGTGACTTGTCCCCTGCTTTAAAATTAGGAATTACATTAGCCATCTTCCACATATCAGACACTACACCTGTTTGAAGAGATAAATTAAAAATGTTACTTAATGGTTCACAGAGTTCCATTTTGCATTCCTTAAGAACCCTTGCAAAAAGCTCATCAGGACCCGGCGATTTATTTTGTTTCAGTCGGTCTACTTGTTTCATAACCATTTCACTAGTGACTGTGATATTACATAATTTATCTTCTTCAGGACCACTATAAAAATTAATTACTGGGATATTATTAGTATCTTCCTGTGTGAATACTGAGAGAAAATAATTATTAAAAATAGAGCACCTATCATTCTCCTTGTCAGTAAGATGCCCAGAGTTATTTTTAAGGGGACCTATCTTATCCCTAACTTTTGTTCTATAAACCTGGAAAAAACTTTTTGGGTTAGTTTTTGAATCCCTAGCAACTTTTATTTCATAATCCCGCTTAGCTTTTCTTATCCCCTTTTTAACGTCCCTCTTAATGTCAGTATACTGATTTATAAGATGACCCTCACCTCTTTTTATGTGGCTATAAATTCCTTTCTTCTGCCCTAAAAAATATTTGAGCCTATTATTCATCCATTTTGGGTCATTTCTACTTGATCTAATTTCTTTATATGGGATAAATGTTCTTTGGGCAGCCTGTATAGTGTTCAGAAAACTGTCATATTGGTAGCTCTCTTCGTTACCCCAGTCCACAGATGATAAGTGTTCTCTAAGCCCATTGTAATCTGCTAAGCAAAAGTCTGGGACCGTTACTGAATTATCCCTAATGTCATACATCCATTCAATTTTTTTTTTTTTTTTTTTATTAACACATCGGCCGATTCCCACCAAGGCAGGGTGGCCCGAAAAAGAAAAACTTTCATCATCATTCACTCCATCACTGTCTTGCCAGAGGGGTGCTTTACACTAGTTATAAAACTGCAACATTAACCCTTTGGGGGTCCAATGGGGGTCTCTGAAACTCGTTCTCAGGGTCCACGAATTTAAAAAAATTTTTTTTTATTTTTTCTTATGGAATGATAGAGAATCTTTTTACGATCATAACGCCACAAAAATTATGAAATTTGATCGAAAACTAACGGAATTATGCTTTCGCGAAGTTAGCGGTAGCCATGACACTTACGCATCGGCAATTTCGCCCACTTTGAGCCCTATTTTCGGCACATTGCAATGTTTCAGTCTACTAAAATTATAGCTATTTCGCTAGAACTCCATTTCGTCTATCGATTGAGTACAAGAAACCGCCTATTTACCAATTTCAACTACCCAAAATAGTGGTCAGAAAATGGCAATTTGGCCAATTTCACACAAATTTCAAACGATGCCAATTTCAAAATAGGATCCATAATAAACAAGACAGACATTCCTGGCACTAAAATAACATCTTCTCTGTTCATTAGTTACGTCTCCAGGCCCCTCTTACATTACTTTTGCTTTCCATTTTGAATTTTTATTCTCACAAAAAAAAAAGAAGATTTATTGTTATGTATACAACTGCATCATTGTAAAAATGGTATAATTAATATCAGAGCACTTGTGCATGAATATTAGACTAGCCAGTTGATGTGTATTGGACGCATGGTGTGATTTGTTTACTCTTGAACATCGTCAAAAATCGAACATTTTCGCTACTTTGAGCTCAATTTCAAGGTACTTGTTATTGTCAAACCAATCAAAATCATCTGTATTTCTGTAATATATCTTCCATTCTATCAAATAAGAACAAGAAAACGAGAATACAACAATAAATACCATACGAAAATTGACTGCAAAGTCGCTGTTTTAAACCAAAAACACGGTCAGAGTTTTTTTTTCCTCATTATGCACTGTGTGGTGCAGGAATTTTTTTATACTGCGCACACTGACCTCACACACCCATTCTATCACATCTAGGCCTAATAGCCTGTTTCTGCTTGATTTGAGGGCGCTAGAATTTAGGCGTACTAGTACGTCAATAACCCCAGTGCGCAAGACATACTAGTACGACCAAAACCCCGAAAGGGTTAACACCCCTCCTTCAGAGTGCCGGCACTGTACTTCCCATCTCCAGAACTCAAGTCCGGCCTGCCGGTTTCCCTGAATCCCTTCATAAATGTTACTTTGCTCACACTCCAACAGCACGTCAAGTATAAAAAACCATATGCCTCCATTCACTCCTATCAAATACGCTCACACATGCTTGCTGGAAATCCAAGCCCCTCGCACACAAAACTTCCTTTACCCCTCCTCCAACCTTTCCTAGGCCGACCCCTACCCCGCCTTCCCTCCACTACAGATTTATACACTCTCGAAGTCACTCTGTCTCGTTCCATTCTCTCTACATGTCCAAACCACCTCAACAACCCCTCCTCAGCTCTTTGGACAATCGTTTTGGTAATCCCGCACCTCCTCCTAATTTCCAAACTCCGAATTCTCTGCATTATATTCACACCACACATTGACCTCAGACATGACATCTCCACTGCCTCCAGCCTTCTCCTCGTTGCAACATTCATCACCCATGCTTCACACCCATATAACAGCCTTGGTATAACTATACTCTCATACATTCCCTCTTTACTTCCATGGACAAGGTTCTTTGTCTCCACAGACTCCGAAGTGCTCCACTCACCCTTTTTCCCTCATCAATTCTATGATTCACCTCATCCTTCATAGACCCATCTGCTGACATGTCCACTCCCAAATATCTGAATACATTCACCTCCTCCATACTCTCTCCCTCCAATCTGATATCCAATCTTTCGTCACCTATTCTTTTTGTTATCCTCATCACCTTACTCTTTCCTATATTCACTTTCAATTTTCTTCTTTACACACCCTACCAAATTCATCCACCAACCTCTGCAACTTCTCTTCAGAATCTCCCAAAAGCACAGTGTCATCAGCAAAAGCAACTGTGACAACTCCCACTTTGTATTTGCTTCTTTATCTTTTAGCCCAACACCTCTTGCCAAGACCCTCGCATTCACTTCTCTTACAACCCCATCTATAAATATATTGAACAACCACGGTGACATCCACATCCTTGTCTAAGGCCCACTTTTACTGGGAAATAGTCCCTTCCCTCCTACACACTCTAACCTGAGCCTCACTATCCTCATAAAAACTCTTCACTGCTTTCAGTAACCTTCCTCCTATTCCATACACCTGCAACATCTGCCACATTGCCCCCTATCTACCCTATCATACGCCTTTTCCAAATCCATAAATGCCACAAAACCTCTTTACCCTTATCCAAATACTGTTCACCTATATGTTTCACTGTAAACACTTGGTCTACACACCCCCTACCTTTCCTAAAGCCCCCTTGTTCATCTGCTATCCTGCTTTCTGTCTTACTCTTAATTCTTTCAATAATAACTCTACCATACACTTTACCAGGTACACTCAACAGACTTATGCCCCTATAATTTTTGCACTCTCTTTTGTCCCCTTTGCCTTTATACAAAGGAACAATACACGCTCTCTGCCAATCCCTAGGTACCTTACCCTCTTCCATACATTTATTAAATAATAGCACCAACCACTCCAAAACTATATCCCCACCTGCTTTTAACATTTCTATCTTTATCCCATCAATCCCAGCTGCCTTACCCCTTTCATTCTACCCACTGCCTCACAAACTTCCCTACACCCACAACTGGCTCTTCCACACTCCTACAAGATGTTATTCCTCCTTGCCCTACACACGAAATCACAGCTTCCCTGTCTTCATCAACATTTAACAACTCCTCAAAATATTCTCTCCATCTTCCTGATACCTCTAACTCTCCATTTAATAACTCTCCTCTCCTATTTTTAACTGTCAAATCCATTTGTTCTCTAGGCTTCCTCAACTTATTAATCTCATTCCAAAACTTTTTCTTATTTTCAACAAAATTTGCTGATAACATCTCACCCACTCTCTCATCTGCTCTCTTTTTACATTGCTTCACCACTCTTTAACCTCTCTTTTCTCTCCATATACTCTTCCCTCCTTGCATCACTTCTACTTTGTAAAAACCTCTCATATGC
This sequence comes from Cherax destructor, assembly GCA_009830355.1. NCBI lineage: Eukaryota > Metazoa > Arthropoda > Malacostraca > Decapoda > Parastacidae > Cherax > Cherax destructor. The sequence continues at coordinate 16,814 of WNWK01012198.1, read as the reverse complement.
TAACTTTTTCCCTTACTACTCTCTTTACATCATCATTCCACCAATCGCTCCTCTTCCCTCCCGCACCCACTCGCCTGTAACCACAAACTTCTGCTGAACACTCTAACACTACATTTTTAAATCTACCCCATACATCTTCGACCCCATTGCCTACACTCTCACTAGCCCATCTATCCTCCAATAGTTGTTTATATCTTACCCTAACTGCCTCCTCTTTTAGTTTATAAACCTTCACCTCTCTCTTACTTACTGATTCTATTTTCCTTGTATCCCATCTACCTTTTACTCCCACTGTAGCTATAACTAAAAAGTGATCTGATATATCTGTGGCCCCTCTATAAACATGTATACAAGATATGATGTAGGGCGTAATGACAGTAGTTTGTTGGACTATGTATTGGTAGATAAAAGACTGTTGAGTAGACTTCAGGATCCATTCAATGTTAAAGGTAATTGATTTGTGGTCGCTTGTGCCGAGTTCCTCTGTGATTTCTGAATTAACCCTTTGACTGTTTCGGTCGTATATATACGTCTTACGAGCCACTGTTTCGAACGTATCTATACGCCTAAATTCTAGAGGCCTTAAATCAAACAGGAGAAAGCTGGTAGGCCTACATGTGAGAGAATGGGTCTGTGTGGTCAGTGTGTGCAGTATAAAAAAAATCGGGCAGCCAGCGGTGCATTGTGGGAACGGCATTTCAGTAGTCCTTGTTCAGCATGCCTAGCGGTAAGAATTATCTGACTCCTTGGCGCATCTGGGACTCTTCTCATCCTCAATGATAGCTCTAACACAGATGGAAGTGTCTCTGATGATGAATTTCATGGTTTTGAGGAGTTTGTGACCGAAAGCAATGCCCAGGATACCACAAGGAAGAAAGGAAAAAAAAAAGAAAGTAAGGAAGGAAGGAAGAGATGAGAGGAAGGAAGGAAGGAAAGAAGAGATGAAAGGAAGGAAAGAAGGAAGGAGGAAAAGAAGGAAGGAAAGAAGAAAGGAAGGAGAGATGAGAGGAAGGAAGGAACAAAAGAAGAAAGAAAGAAAGGAAGGAGAGATGAGAGGAAGGAAGGAACAAAAGAAGTAAGGACGAAAAAAAGGAAGGAATGAATGAAGGAAGAAAGGAAGGCAGGAAGGAAGAGATGAGAGGAAGGAAGGAAGAGACGAGAGGAAGGAAGGAAGGAAATAAGTAAGAAAGGAATGAAGGAAGAAAGGAAGCTAGGAAGGAGGTTGTGGGGAAGACATGGGTCCCCTTTTGTGTTGACAGGTTGACAGCAGTGAGGGTGGTGAGTAATGGTATAATATGTCATTTTGACAGCTGGCTTACCCTGACTCAGCAAATTTATATGTCCACACACACACAACTTCAAGTGCTAAGGGAAGTTGATGGAAAGTGTCCAGTCATTATATATGTGTATATATATTATAGAACAATAGCAATAGGTTGGTAGGTAAGTAAGAGGTAAGTAAGTGGTGGTAAAGTGGTAGGCAATGGGGCAGAGTAGTGAGGCAAGTAGGTATGTAGGAGGCAGAGTAGGAAGTAGGTAACAGGAAGCAGTGGTGAAGTAGGTAAGTAGGGAGCAAGTAGGGGCAAGTAGAGTAGGCAAGGGTATGTGAGGTGAGGCAAGTAGGTAAGTGGGTAAGCAAGGGGCAAGCAAGTGGTAGGAAGCAGGTGAAGCAGGTGCAGGAAGTCAAGGGTAGGCAGAGTAGAGGCAAGCAGGCAGTGTGGAGGCAAGAGGGTAGTGGTAGGCAAGCAGGTAGGCAAGGCTAGGTAGAAGAAGCAGGTAGGGTCAAGTAGGGTAGGCAGAAGCAGGCAAGAGGGATGTAGAAGCAGCAGGGTAAGCAGGTGCAGTGGGTGAAGCAAGTAGGTGAAGCAGGTAAGCAAGTAGGTAAGCAGAGTAGGGTAAGCAGGTAGCAAGCAGGTAAGCAAGAGGTAAGGCAGGAGGAATGGTAGGGTAAGTGAGGTGGAGTAAGTGGAGGAGGTGAAGTAGGGTACATAAGTAGGTACGTAAGTAGGTTGGAAGGACTGTGGGGAAGAAGAGCTTGGGACCCCATGGGTGTTGACAGGTGAGTGGTGGTACGTATAATATGTCATTTTGACAGCAGCCGCACCCTGACTCAGCATATTTACAAGTCCACACACTCACAACAAGCAGCTTCCAGAAGCTAAGTGTCAGTTCTATGAAGTGTCCAGTGACTATATATGTGTATAGTACAGTGGTACCTCGACTTACGATGGTCCCCAAACTCACCCTTTTATGTAAGTTTATTTTTTTAAATGCTTTTGTAAGTGTAATTTTGGGGGTCTAAAAGGACTAGTCTATTTTACAACATTTCTTAAGGAGATAAATTCGTTTGGTAATGGCACTTGAACAGCATTCTGGAATGAAAAAATATCGTAAGTCGAGGTACCACTGTATATAGAAACCAGAAGGAAGGAGATGAAAGAAAGGAAGGACGGTATGAAAGGAAGGTAGGAAGGAAGGAATGTAGGAAGGAAGGAATGTAGGAAGGAAGGAATGTAGGAAGGAAGGAATGTAAGGAAGGAAGGAAGGTTGGAAGGCATGGGAGGAAGAAGGTTGGAAGGAAGGAGGAAAAGGTAGAAGGAAGGAGGAAGGCAGGAGGGAAGGTAGAAAGGAAGGCAGGAAGGAAGGAAGGCAGGAAGGAAGGAAGGCAGGAAGGAAGGAAGGAAGGTAGGCAGGAAGGAAGGAAGGAATGACGACCCAGAAACAACAACCAGCTTCCAGAAGCTAATAGCAATTCTATGAAGTGTCCAGTGATTATATATGCGTATATATAGAAACCAGATGGAAGAAAGAAAGGAAGGACGAGATGAAAGGAAGGAAGGAATGTAGGAAGGAAGGTTAGAAGGAATGTAGGAAGGAAGGAAGGTTAGAAGGAATGTAGGAAGGAAGGAAGGTCGGAATGATGACCCAGACATAACAACCAGCTTCCAGAAGCTTATAGCAGTTCCAGGCACGTGTCCAGTGACTATGTGTGTATATATAGAAACCAGAAGGAAGAAAGGAAGGACGAGATGAAAGGTAGTAAGGAAGAAAGGTAGGTAGGTAGGTAAATAGGTAGGTAGGTAGGTAGGTAGGTAGGTAGGTAGGTAGGTAGGTAGGTAGGAAGGAAGGAAAAAAGGAAGGAAGGAAGGAAGGAAGGAAGGAAGGAAGGTAGGTATGTAGGAAGGAAGGAAGGTAGGTATGTAGGAAGGAAGGAAGGAATGTAGGAAGGAATGTAGGAAAGAAGGAATGTAGGAAGGAAGGAATGAAGGAAGGAAGGAAGGAAGGAATAACGACCCAGACGACCATCAACCTAGGATAACTACCTAACACAACTGCTTGCTACTACTTTGAAGAAAACTGCTCAGAAGAGATGCTTTGTCTATGTATATACAAAAAAACGCCCACAAAAATGCAGACACACTCGTTTTATGTGTGAGGAATGTAAAACCCCACTGTGCATGGAACCATGTTTCAAAGAGTTCCACAAGCTGCAGAATGTCTATGAACATGTCCAGTGACTGCACATTTGTATATATATTATAGAACAATAGTAATAAAGATTTTTTTGTATTGTTCATTTGTGTAAACAAGTTTTGTAAACAATATAAAGATACTAATGTTTATGCTATTATTGTGTTGCATACAACGAATGTATATATATACATTGCACCTTACCTTGGTCTCACAGGCCACATAAGTTACGTAAAAAAAAGAAAATATTGAAAAAAAACAAGAAATCTACGAATGGAAGTAAACAAATGTTTACTGAGTGAGCGGCATTCGCCGCTGTTGCCATACGCGGCTCATTTTCTGCCAACTTTACACCTCCATATCTCGGTAAGTATTGATGGCAAAAATCTGTTTTTAGGATAAAAACAATCAGAAAAATAATCTTAACATTTTGATAAGAAATTTTTTTTTTTTTCGAATATTTTGCGACAACAGAATGGCACTCAGGATTGAGGGTTGCGACAGTCAAAGGGTTAATAACAAGGGTTTCCTTGTTTGCAAGAACCAAGTCAAGTAGGTTATTTCCCCTTGTAGGTTCTGTCACAAACTGCTTCAAAAAACAATCCTGAACTACTTCTAAAAAGTCATTAGATTCTAAATTCCCTGTCAAGAAATTCCAATGAATCTGACTAAAGTTAAAGTCCCCTAGAATTACTACGTTATCATGCCTTGTGGCCTTAACAATTTCCTCCCAAAGTAGTCTCCCTTGTTCTCTATCTAAGTTTGGAGGACGGTATATCAAGCCTAAAATCAATTTTTCACACCCCTCTGAAAATTCTATCCAGACAGACTCTGTATGCATTATTTCAGACTTTATACCCACTTTTATGCAACAATTTAAATGATCACGAACATAGAGTGCCACACCACCCCCCTTCCCGATACGTCTGTCTACTTGGAACAATTTAAAACCCTGGATGTGACATTCAGCAGGCATGTCCCTCTTTTTCATATTAAACCATGTCTCAGTTATTGCAAAAACATCAATATTACCCGCACTAGCAACTAATCTCAACTCGTCAATCTTATTCCTAGCACTACGACTATTGGTGTAATATACATTTAAAGACCCTACTTTCACTTTATCCTTCCTGCTCATTTCTGTTTTTCCACTATACCTATTACTGACCTTGTCACCTAGTGCCACTGGCTTTCCAGTATCACCCTTATTCGGTCTATTACTAGTTCCCCTAGAACTCATAATATTAATACACTGGGATTTCACTGTTTTTCCCCCAAAACCTATACCACTAACTCTTTCTAGTTTAAAGCCCTAACAGCTCCCTCCACTGCAGTTGCCAGTGCCCCCACCCCAAACCTGGATAAGTGAACCCCATCCCTGGCATACATGTCATTTCTACCATAGAAGAGGTCCCAGTTGTCAATGAATGTTACTGCATTTTCCTTACAGTATTTGTCCAGCCAGCAATTGACACCAATTGCCCTGGACAGCCATTCATCTCCAACTCCTCTCCTTGGCAAAATACCACATATGACAGGGTTCCCACCCTTCTTCCTAATTATGTCTATTGCTGACCTATACCTGCTAGTCAGGTCCTCACTCCTACGTCTGCCAACATCGTTGCCTCCAGCACTGAGACAGATAATAGGATTGCTCCCATTACCTATCATGATATCGTCCAGACGGCTAACAATATGCTCCATCCCAGCCCCAGGAAAGCAAACCCTCTGTCTCCTACTTCTATCTTTCAAGCAGAAGGCCCTATCCATGTACCTAATCTGACTATCCCCAACAAGAACAATGTCCTTACCTTCCTTGGTGTCGGTCGTCGTGATGTTCCCAGTAGTCGACTCACATTCATCGGGTAACACGGAGAATCGGTTCGATGTTTCCACAACAGGTTCCTGGTTCTTCGTTGATTCTACCTCTCTATCCGTCCTCTTGATCCTTAACTTTGTCCCATGCGTTCCTGCCACTGTCCAGGTTCCTTTCTTGGCTTGAGGATTCTCAACAGGAGGATTACTACGAATCCTCTTGTTTTCCTCAGTCAGTCGCTGTATCTCAAGCTTAGCTACCCTCAGTTCTTCCTTCAGCTGCTGGTAGAGTAGCTAAAGAGAGGACATCTTGTTGAGATTCACAGAGAGCACACAAGACACGTCTTCACTGAGTTAAGTCAGGTCCACCACTGTTAAGTCAGGTCCACCACTGAGTTAAGTCAGGTCCATATGTTCATATGTTCTTATGTTCATATGTTCTTAAATGTTTATACAGCAGTGTACTGTATATTGTAATAAATAAAATTGAGGAAATCAGGTCTAATATATATTATTTAGATACAAATACTGGTCAGAGAGCCCGTCGTAATTCCGAGGTGTCGGTAAACGAGTACGTTGCTAAGTGAGGAGAGACTGTAATAGAGCTACACAGATAGTAAACCATTTTAAGACCATACATAAGTATTCAAGGGTTCCAGTCAATGTAATGAAGAATTCTCATTACACTGTCCTAAAAACAAACTGAGAAAAATTACTAGAGAAAATAGAATTAACTATTAGGTATCCCCTCTAGGAATACCACAACTAATTTTAGTTATCCTCTTCACACTCTCCTACCCTCTACTAACTCCTGTCCTTCACATCCTAATCACTTTTACAAATTCCTCCTTTCACACATCCCTACTTACAGTACTGTATGACCCTTTGGGTCATAAAAACAGTGTAATATAACAGTCTACTGTATATTACTAATATTCTATGAATACCAAATTACTGATGAAGCTAAAATATCACTATACCTTGTAGTTTTTTCCATCATAGTTGTCCAAGCAGTCTCCACACACAGATCTCAAGTGCTTGGCACATGACCTCATCACGGCATCGTCAATCTACAAACAAACGGTTTATTTACTAGGTGACCTGAAAAAACACTTTCACCATCATTCACACTGTCACTCTCTTGCCAGAGGCCATTATAATAACATATTTTTAGTGATTTAAATATTACAGGTCACCAAGTTTAATGTTAGTACAATGATAAAAATAATAATAATAATAATAATAACTCTATAAAGAAATGTGACTAGCAAATTTCATTACAAACCTTTTAATCATTATCACTTACAAAAAAATAAAACTAATCACTATGATTCACAAAGAGAAAAATTACATGGTAAAGGCTATCAACCACAAAAACTACAATTTATGCCTGATTATTCACAAAATACTACAATTTTAAACTTGCTCACTCAGATAAGCTGTGAGCGGTAAATTTGGGCCTAGATATGAGAGAACACATCTATGTGGTAATTCTGCACCACATAAAACAAATCCTGCAGCACGCAGTGCATGAGAAAAAAAACTGCAACAGTAATTTTGGATTAAAACAGTGACTTTGTGGTGTTTTTTGTATGTTTTTTACAGCTGTATTTGCGATTTCTTGGTCTCATTTGATAGAATGGAAAATATATTACAGAAATAGAGATGATTTTGATTGGTTATAGTACTGAAAATGGCTTGAAACTGAGCTCAAAATAGCAGAAATGTTAAATTTTGCCGATGTTCTAGAGTAAACAAATGTCACGAGTCTAATACGCGTCAGCTGGTGGGTCTAATATAAGTTCACGAATGTGCTGATATTATTTATACAATTATTTGCAACATTGTATAAGAGTAAATCTTCTATTTTTTGGTGTGAATAAAAATTCATTATATGAATAAAAAATCAAAATAGAATTCATTTGCAAAACCTGAAAATATAACTAATAAACAGAGGAAATGTTAGTTTAGTGCCATGGATGCCTGCATTGTTTATTCTGGATCCTATTTTGAAATTGGAATATTTTGAACTTTGTGTTAAATTGGCCAAATTACCAATTTCTGATCACTTTATTGGGTAGTTGAAACAGTTGACTGGGTGATTTCTTGTGTTCATTCGATAAAACAGAAGTAATACTAGCTTAATAGCTAAGAATTTGGTCGACTGGAATAAGGTAATTGGCCTAAAATGGGAGTTAAAGTTGGCAAAATCGCCTATTCGTAAATATCGCAGACACAGAAAAATTTGCGAGAGCGTAATTTCGTCAATTTTCCATCAAATTTCTTACTTTTTGCTTTATTACCTTCAGAAAAAGATTCTCTACCATTTCATAAGAAAAAAATAATTTTTTTTTTTTTTTAAATTCTTGGACCCTGGCTGTCACTCTGAGATTTGGCCCCTGGACCCTGAAAAAGTTAGAGAAAAAACTCACATCAATCATAGTGATATATTTAGGCTTCTCCTTGAGCAGTTCCCAGAGTAATGCACCATCTCCTCCGCCAAGGATAAGTATTTCCTTCTCCTTGAAGTTCTCGAGTCCTTTGTTCATCAGTCCATGAGTATATGCCAGGTCACTCTCAGCAAGATCTGTTTAAACAAACAAAAGATTAATTTTTTTTTTTATTAACACATTGGCCGTTTCCCATCAAGGCAGGGCGACCCAAAAAAGAAGAAACACTTACGTCATCATTCACTCCATTACTGTCTTGCCAGAGGTGCACCTACACCACAGTTATAAAACTGCAACACCCCTCCTTCAGGGTGCAGGCATTGTACTTCCCACCCCCAGGACTCAAGTCTGGCTAAAGGGTTTCCCTTAATCCCTTCATAAATGTTACCTTGCTCACACAATTATAATCATAATCAAGCACTAAACCTCACTATAAGCTAAAGACAAAAATATATTTTAAGTTAAGTAATGAGTGTACTGTACATAATTTTTTAGGCCTAGCTCTATTGCTCACTTAATATCAGTCCATTAATCTTGAATTGAACACACTGACTCCAGGCTGCAGGACTGATTACCTCAAACCCTTCATCTTCTAACATTTCTCTGCACTGGACTGAAGAAGCCACTGGCTGGCAAAATGCTCCCTGAATAAAAATACCCAAGTTTTGCACTAGTGACTTATTTATCATCTTGTCGGTTTTTTAAACCATTTATTAAAAATCATGAAACATGTATTTAGTGGCCAGTGGCCTGGTGGCTAAAGCTCTCGTTTAACATGCTGAGGGTCCGGGTTTGATTCCCAGCAAGGGTGAAAACATTGGGCGTGTTTCCTTACACCGGTTGTCCATTTTCACCCATCAGTAAAATGGGTACCTGGGTGTTAGTCGACTGGTGTGGGTGGCATCCTGGGACAAAACTGACCTAATTTGCAGGAAATGCTCAGCATAACAAGCGGCTTTCTATATACAGTGGAACCCTGGTTAACGTAATTAATCCGTTCCAGGAGCTATTACTTAATCTGAATCTTTCGTAATCCGAAGCCTTATTTCCCATAAGAAATAATGTAAATACAATTAATCCGTTCCACAAAAAAATATTCACCAAAAAAAAAAATATATAAATAACATTTACTTACCTTTATTGAAGAGACTTGCAGGCATCTGGAAGATATGGATGATGACTGGAGCAGGGTGTTAGTGGTTGGAAGGGAAATCCCCCTCCAAAAGGACTTCAGGTAACAAGTCCCTCTCTGGGGTTACTTCCCTTCTTGGTCTTTTAATGCCACTAGAACCAGCTTGAGAGTCACTAGACCCCTGCCTGGTGAAGTTACTGTCCACAGTCCTCTGTTTCTGGCGACTCTTTAATACTTTCCTGAAGTGCAACATGGCTCTGTCACTGAAGTGGTTGCACAGAAGGCTCATTTCAGCTTGCTCAGGGTGGTGTCTTTCAATAAATGTCTGCAACTCATTCCACTTTGTACACATCGCCTTAAGCACTGAAGAAAGCACCTCCTTCTGTCTCTCCTCCTCCTGTGAAGCAATAACCTCAGCTGTGGTCTGTTGCTGTTCCAGATGAAGCTCTTGCAGCTCTTCAGTTGTTAGCTCTACCCTGTGCTCCTCCACCAACTCTTCCACATCCTCACCACTCACCTCCAACCCCAGACTGGTCCCCAATGCCACAACATCTTCCACAACAGGCACAGGGTCGTCAGGGTCAGCCTCAAATCCTTCAAAATCCCTCTGTTGGACACAACCTGGCCACAATGGACTCCAAGCAAAGTTCAAAGTCCTGGGAAACCACTCCCACCCAAGCCTTACCTATAAGGCGTATGCAAAATTTAAAAAATTTTTTTGGGGGCCAAAATTTAAAAAAAAATCTTATTTTCTTATGAAAAGGTAGAGAATCTTTTTTTGAAGGGAATAAAACAAATAAATAAAGTGATTGGAAATTGGTAATTTAGCCAATTTAACTCAAAATTCAAAATATTCCAATTTCAAAATAGAGTGCAGAATAAATCAGGCATTCCCGGCACTAAACTAACATTTCCTCTGTTCATTATTAACGTTTTCAGTCACAAATGAATTCCATTTTTTTTTTTTATTCCCTAATAATTTTTTTTCAAACCAAAAAAAGGGAAAATTCTTTATGAATATTGTAATAATTGTACAGATAATATCACCACATTTGTGAACGTATATTAGACCCACCAGCTGGCATGATTAGACGTGTGAGGTCATTTGTTTACTCTTGAACATAGGCAAAAAATTTTAAAATTTCCGCTATTTTGAGCTCGGTTTCAAGCCATTTGCAGTACTAAAACCAATCAAAATCATCTATATATGTAATATATCTTTCATTCTATCAAATGAGATCAAGAAATGCAAATACAACTATAAAAGTACACAAAAACACTGCAAAGTCACTGTTTTAATCGAAAATTGTGGTTTCAGTTTTTCTCTCGTTATCACTGTGTGCTGCAGGATTTGTTTTATGTGGTGCACACTTACCACATAGATGTATTCTCTCATATCCAGGCTTAAATTTACCGTTCACAGCTTATCAGTGAGCTGAGCTCATGGCGTAAATTGGTTTGGACCCCCAACTCAAAACTGTGGGGCTACGGGACCCGGGCCCCGAAAGGGGTTTAAAAACCCTTTTTGGGGTTCGAATTTTAGGGCTCGTCCCCTTTAAAAACAGTTATGAATTTTCAGCCGCACGTTTTTCTGAACTGGCTGCCTCACCTCCTTATGACACTTATGCCCCGGGCCCTACTTGAAAGTAAATTCTAGGGAAATCGGCGGGAAAACTGGTAGGCCTACATGTGGGGAATGGGTCTGCGCGGGCAATGTGCGCAGTAGGAAAAAACGTGGGCCAGTGGGGCATTGTGGGGAAAACCATTTCATCCCCTTGTTCACCATGCCTCCGGGAAAAAACACCTCACTCCTTGGCGGGTGGGACTCTCTTTTCCCAAATGACAGTTCAAACACAGATGGAATGTCAGTGAAAATGAACCAGGGTTTTGATGAGTTTTTAACCAAAATAATGAATATAATAGTGGTAATAGTATGAAATCCAGGCCCCAACCTTCCACCCCAGTGCTATGGCGTCTTTTC